>JACXGI010005297.1:0-30128 GCA_016801175.1 Esox masquinongy | reverse complement strand
GGGGGAGAAAAATGTTGGCAAACCTTTGACATCTGCACCGTAAAAATAGTACATACAGCTCAAGTGATTTAATTGACACCACAATTTGTAGAAATATGCACTCCGGCTTTCTGTCAAGTCAAAGTGTTATTTGGGTTTTTATCTTCTTGTCACTCTAAAGCCCTGCTCTCACACCACCTACAGACCCATCTCACGCCACCGCCACCCACCCCTCCCCGGTAACCTCTTTGTGCAAAATGAATGCTTTTATCTTCTTTTTTCCTTTTGTATTGTAATATGTACAATTTCATATCTGTATAGTGGGTAAGATGTGGCAAAACTGAAAAAAAAAAATCTTTTTTTCCCTTAAAACATATATTTTTAAATAAAAATGGTTACAATTAATTTGTTGGGTCTGATTTTCCCACCCACTTAATAGTTATGGGGATCCATTAGCTCCTGCCCAGGCAGCAGGCACCCCTCCAGTGGTCCCCACAAACACACAGCACAATATAATACTTCACACGGCAATATTTAGCTGTGTTAATAAACACCATCAAGTAGGTAATTAAAAGCATGAACAACAAATAATAAAAATAACAACGAGGGGATTGGTTATATTCGTCCTGTTTCAAACAAAATATATGTTCAAACGAGGATCAGCATTTACGCAGACACTGCCTCAATTAGCCTAAACTGCCTTGCTCAAGGTCAGACGTTATTTCACCTTCCATTCTTGGGGAACTAAGCAACCTTTTGTTTAGTGGCCCAATAATGTAATTCATTGCTCCATTTGGTCCTGTGCACCACCAGGTTCTGTTCTGGATTAGGGTACTGCGGTGAGACCTCAGGCCGCATGCTTTGTGCGGTGATGGGGTGAAACATCGGCCTGAAAAGACAGCCTGGACCCATCAACACATCTTCACCTTGATATAGTCTATCACTGGTCCACTCCGAGTCATGACAAACTGACATGCACATCCCTGACATGTTTCCTTTGTGTACATCCAAGTGCTCAATGTGTTGCTCTATTCTGGACCATCGGCGATGTGCCCACATCCACGTTGAAGCACTTCACCACAACCCTGGCCATGAGATCGGGTGTGATGACAAAAAGGACCCATAGGAATTGCTGTGCATTGACTGTTGTCAAGAGAGCTCCGCCAGACCTGTCCTGGAAGGCGTATAACCGTGGCAACAACGTTGTTTACCTGCTAACTAACAAGCGCTGCTACCAGTGAGACGTTTGCTGTTGCTTCTCAAAAAAAAGATTTGCTCAGTCACCAAATTACTGAACACTCAATCGGGATTAGGTTTAGTGTTGAGTGAGAGATTTGCCCTAAATACAGTGCTTTTTGATTTGTATTTTGGGACCAGCTAATTGCAGTGACCAACTGTAGAACTGGAGCCTTGAAGAGTTGAGAAGTGGTTTTAAATCAGTGATGCTTACTGTGCCATGTTCTCTCTGAGAGGCATGCTTGGTCGTTCTTAATTCATCAGAGAGTGCAGCTAAGCTAAAACAGAAGCAAAGAGTTGAAGTGTCAATCTACTACAACAGAATCATCTAATGATATTACGTTCTACCCAAGCCTGGCAGCCAAAAACTGTCCTAAATTGTACATAATCTGGGCAGCAATCGCTGTTCTATGGACAACTTCAACCATAATCAACACATTGGTTAATATTGCTGTACATTCCACAGCAGAAGGCTGACCTATAAGAAGCAAAAATGGGATAACATGCATTTTCATTACACAGGAATAAAAGAGTTAAATATCAATTCAACAAACTGGGCGCATTCCTGCCTTTCTTAAAAAGATTTCTTTTAAACAATGTCAATGACATGGCATTATGTTGCCTATATTGCTAGTGACCTATAGTCTATAGGTCTGTACTCAAAAGTAGTGAACTCTAAAGGATAGAGTGTGCAATTTAGGAGACAAACCAAAGATTACATGCTGCCCGAATAAGAGCCATCAAATGGCCAGGACATTTGAGAGAGCCGTTTCCAGCCCCGAGGGTTTCTCCAGCAGAGCAGGCTCCAACCATGATGAGAAAAACACACAATGATTGACATTGGTTGAAAGTGATTATCTAAACCACTGAGTCACAAGTTTAACAAAACCGGGGGAAAAAAAGGGAGGGAAGATGGAATTACCTCAGTATTTTGCTAGAGGCTTTTATTACATACAGCTTTTTTTGCTTGAAATTCTCTTTCTCTCTGTGCTTTGTTGTTTTAAAAGTGGGTCTTTGAGTGTGTGCACAGCTATCCGGTTCTGTGTGAACGCAGAGGCCTGGAAGTACTAAGTGCACTGACTATTATGTATCAGTTTCTGTTGAAGAGGAGGGGGCAGTGAGGGAGCATTACACAGCAAAACACGGCTATTGAGGAACCAAGACAGACATTGCCTGCCCCCCCCCTTCACACCAAGATCAAACCAGAAACCCAGTTGAAGTCAGGCGTGCCAAGCCAGCCTGTGTGTTATAGGCGTGGCAACACCGGCGCAGCTGAACCCTCTGAATGGTTAAGGAGCCACACTGACCCTCACAAGACAAGGACAGAAGCACTATTAGCAAATGTGTTGTAATGCGGTTTCTTAAATTGAGGGCTGTTTGTCAAGATGGAGGATGTCTGGGACAGAAGTCAGGATGCCGGAGGGAACATGCCACTACTCACTGGTGAGTCATGAGTACAGCTAAAAGCATGCCTGTCTGTTGACACCTCAGTTGCCGGCCAAAGATGAAGCTCGCATCGACAAAGCTGAAATTCACACCAAAATATTCTTTCCTCGGTTATTCAGAAGGATTCATACCACACAACAGTCTTGTGGGAAGCAGAGACCGCATAATACTGTTAACGTTGCTATAATGACCTGTCGTTCAAAAGCGCCGTCAAACTTTTTAGCGGGAAATTCATACGTGCTATACATAAAAACGTACACGGCTCGGCTGAACATTTTCATGGTAATGACATTGCTAGGGAACTAGGCTAATAGAAAACATGTCATGGCTCCTTCTGGCGGCCAAATCTGCAAAAATTCTGGGTGGTGCAATACAGCCATCATCTCCCTGGCCTCCACCCCGATTGATGCTCCCCAAAACACGATGCTGCACGTTTCACACCAGCCCAGTACAGCTTGTGGCGACTGAAATCAAACATGTTAAAAGAAAAATATCGGGACGCCTTAAAGACGCAGTCTGTGGAACACTGAGTCATCACTGACTCGTGCCCCGAATAGGCATTGGGGATTTGTCTCTGCACAAAAACATGAATGCGACAGCTAAACTGGAGCACGGGTCTTTCAGTACCTGGCACAAGATGCATCTGTGAACCAGAGCAGAGACCGGAGCGAGGAAAAATACTGGTGTGTTCTGGGTACTCCTGGTCGGTGGTAAACTATGTCATAACAAATGCAGCGCCTAAAGGCCCAACCTCTGGGGAGAAAGAGACGGGGGAAAGCAACGTCGAAAAGAGACGAGCACACAGGTAACAGCACAATAATTTAAGGTTGAAGCAGTGCCATTCAGCCCAAACACGACTCAAACCCATCTCTGCGATAACTGGTGACTGAGGGAGCTAACAGCTCAGGGAGGGAAGCTGCATCACTCCACACTGCTGGACTTCCTGAAGCTATTCAGCGTCTCTCGCTCCCTTCAGACTCAACAACCCAAGCTATTAACTCAGAAGGTCAGCTTTTAATTTGGTGGTGGCCCCGTGTGTCAGGGTTTGCCCCATTTGGACAAGATGAAAACTCCGGAGATAGACTCTGGATGAAGACGGGTTATTTCATAACGGCTTTCGAGTAGCTCACAGTACAGAGAGGGTGAGAACTGACGATAAGATTTTTCCCCTTTATCTTAAAAAAAAATGTTTTCCCATTTGTGGGTTGTCAGCAAGCATCTTTCAAATTAACAGGATGGGTCGGAGGTTAGTCACTGGAGAGGAAAAAAACTGCAGAACAAGGAGAAGAACAAGAAGAAAAGGAGAAGAGAAAAAGGAGAAGAAAAAGGACTCCAGATTAGTGGAGAGAGGGATCAGCAATCTGGTCCCCAGTGCCAACAGCCAGAACTTCTGCTTAGACACTCCTACCGACTGGCCGACGTTAATTTGCTTCCATTGTTAACAGAGAAAGATGAAAGTTTATTTTTATTCTGTTGTTTTCAATGTTTGATAGCGGAGGCCTGCGGCGGGAAGACGGACAGAAGCTGAGGGAGTGGGCAGGGGGTGAGGGGGATTCAGCTGCCTCAATGCCGCCTGGTGTCTGGTATTAGGTTGCAGTATTGGGCGCTGAATCTTTCAGACCGACCCAGCGTAGTCGTTCCTCATTCGTGCTGATCAAAGCTTTGCGTAGCTAGCTCATAATGGACGAGAGGAAAGAGGAGGGGAAGAGAATGTGATGTCTGGGGCAGCTAGCGCCGTAATGGAAGAGAGGAAAAAGGAGGTTAAGGGAATGATAGATAAATCTGCTTTCTATGATAATGTATTATTGAACTGAAGGTACCTGCACCCAGGATAGGTTGTTATTGAAAGCAACTGTTTTACTAATTATTTTTTGCTGAAGCAATATTCCAGAGGATAACAGCATACAGTTCCTAAAGGCTGAACTTATAAACATTTTGGAAATATGATCCAAGAAACAGGAAGACAAGTGTCAATAGTTTAAACAATGCTAAACTCACTGAGGCTCACTAGAACAAATGAACAGCAGCAGAGTGCAAGGCAGCAAAGAACAGCTATAGTATATCAGGTTTTGGTTAAAAACAACTAACTTGGAACACATTGCAAAGGGAAACCGCGTACGCATAAAGAAAGGAAAGAAGTGAAAATTATTTTTGATCCCTTGTCTAAACGCATCCAATTACTGCGCTATATTAGGGATAAAAGCCATTTTTAGACAGTCTAAATGCACTCGAACATCCCGCCAGCTGTGCGTTGCAGAGGCAGATCCATGGCGCACCCATAGCAGGCACAACAGAACACACAACTCTTCTAGTCTAAGGTTTTGAATCATTCCGCTGACCCTCTCAGCCTGATTTCCGGCTGAAGTGATCCATTCGTTAAAAAGGTTGCAGTTCCTGAATACTGTCTGTTAAAAATCCAGGCCTGTCTTAAGGTGTTTCTGACAAAGCTGTTCATTATCTTCAATTAATAATTCACTCGCAGCTTCAGGCCAGAACTACCTTTAAAATGTTCTTGCTGTATTTATGCGCGTCTGATTTCCTCCCCTTGACAGATTTCATCTGACCAGGGAAAGATCAATATAAGATAAAGATCCCTCAAGAATAGGCTCTCTGCTAATTCAATCCATTAGCAGCAGGAACAGAGACTTTGAATACCACCCGTCGATTATAAATATTTATATGATTATTCTCCCTGGTCTAATAATTACCTTTCTGCTGTGTGAATCTGTAAAAGCTATTAAATCCACTCACACATCTAATATCAATCAATGCTGGGTTGCAGAATGATTTTAAATTTCTTGACAAATATTCTCAGCTACGGTGAGAAGGGAGAGCACTGTTAAGAGCTGTGTTGGCTTTGTTAGACGGTATACGGCTCAGGGGACGTCTCCAATTACATCAGACACTGGACGTGAACCAACCATAGCAACCAAGGTGGAGTTTCCATACCGGACCAATCATTTACTCAGGAAAGAAGCAGAGGAATACCCCCACACACTTGAGATAAGCACCACACACACCGCTCCAGTTTGAGGAAAACGCAATTAAAACCTCTAACCTCCAGATAGGCATGTTTCCAAGGGAGCAGAGTGATTTATCTGAAGGAAATTTATTTGAAGCCGTCCAGAGTAATAAGGCCTAGGCGAGCAGCAGCATGCCATAAATCCCGGGCCATACACAGCTACCCACCTGTAAAGAACATGTCCATTTGAATTGCAGTTTTTTCCTCTTCCAACAAACCAATGGGTAGCCAGCCTGGGTTAAATATATCTAACTGTAACTACATAGTGTGTGTGTGTATATGTATACATATACATATATGTATACATATACATATACGTATACATATACATATACGTATACATATACATATACGTATACGTATACATATACATATACGTATACATATACATATACATATACATATATGTATACATATATATATATAAATATAAATATAAAACGGCATACTCCAGCCAGGCATAGAGACAGGGGAGGCACAGGCTGACAGGTCAGTGACTCAAATGGAACCCTATTCTACTACAGAGTGCACTACTTGTTGACCCAGAGACCCAGGGGATGTGTATGGTGGGACTTGGCCCAGGTGTCCCGGTACAACCTAGATGGGTTCAAGGACTCAGAAGACAATTCTGCAGGGTTTAATAAATCTAGAAAATGCTTATTAAGGAAAGACATTGACCCGGGCTATGGTCAGCCAATATCTCCCTTATGCACTTTCAGACAAACTCTGTGGCATTCGTCACCCAGTCATTGGTGGGACTCAAAAACCTGAAAGCAAGGCAGCACACTAGCGCCTTGTGAATGGGATCGGGGCAAGAGCTTAAGACAGATCAATTAGACACCAGAGAGGTGAGGGAAAAAATGGGTTTGCACCCCAAAGCGGCATTCTATTCTTTGTGTAATGGACTTTAGCTCTGGTGGTCAAAAATACTGCACAATGCAGGGAATAAGGGGCCATTTGGGTCTCCCCCGAATGACAATGCTGACCAGGGAGCACAGGAAAGCCACTTGGTTTCCAATACTAGTAGAGGTTTAATTATTTTGTCTCGTGTTGAACCTGTCCGAACATGCTTTGTAGTAAAGAGAAATTCAATAAGCAAGCATCGGATTTAAGTGTACAACCTTGTGCGGCGAGCATAGAGACATTAAAGCCTGCCGTCATTGACATAAAAACAAGGCCGTTAACACAGAAATGGATAGCAAGTAGGGACTCTGAGGCGTAGTGTGTTTCTGCAGGGGCCAATTCACCTGACAGCAGGGCATTTCTGCTACACTTAATGTAATATCTGAAATACCTAAATGCAATGTAGATCTATGAGGCTGTGAATATAACTCCAGCAGATTATCAAAAGGAGTCTTTTCCAATATGTCACCGAACAGCAGGAAACCATGCCATATTCATGGGAACACAGGAAAGTGACCTTTATGTTTTAATTTGATGCAGAAAAACCCTACTTGCGTCAGCGCAGACTGTCAGTTAGGTGTTTGTAAGACAGAGGAAAACAGAAAAAAGATACGGAAGAGAGAACTCATGCTGGCCGTCTTTGGAAAACAGCACAGCTCCTATTAAGGACTTAAGGACACCTGTGAATTCCCCTGAAGGCTGAGTGTCTCCTAACAACGGAGTGGGTGGAGGAGGGCTGGCAGAGAAACCAGTCTTTGTCCATCATCCGTTTACCGGTCTCCCTCGAAGTGTGAAAGGAAGGAGTGGAGGGATGGGAGAGACAGAGCAGATAGTGCCAAGTCTGGCAGGGGGAGCATCCATCTTTTATACAGCAATACGGTGCAGGGTGTCAACTCCACACCATCAGTGGCTGCTGTCCAGTTAATAAACAAGGGGCAATATGTGTCTGTTTCTGGCCAAGACTGTGGGGGTATACAGATCCGGCAGTAGGCTTGTCGGCCTGGTAGGAGACCAGTAAGGAAGTAGGCTGGAGACATGACTAAAGAACAGCTGCAAACAAGCTGGAGGTGGTACACAGCAGGGCTGCCGATTTGGATTAAATATGGAATCACAACTTTTGCCAGAAATTGCAATTACGATTATGATTCATTATTCTGATGATTTATTATACCGATATATTTATCATGTTTTATGATTGTCAAACAAGGTGTAAACACCGTAGATAATCTCACTACAAAATACAGATCCTAGAAGTGACTTAGGACCAGCATAGGAATTTCACGACGGCCATGGCCGTCGTAGTCCTTCGCTCTGGCCGTAAAGCGACGAAAATCATTGTATGCCCTACAGCCACCGTGGCCTTTGCGCACCGGCTAGTGTCAAAATCTCATGGTCAGCAGTTGTTTTTTTGTTTGTAGTACGCAAATGAGAACAACCGCTAGAACGGACATGTTAACGTTGGACATGCAGGTAAGCAAGCTAGCTAGTTATCGATAGACATAAGACTTTAGTGCATACCTGAATCAAACCTCTCCGTTTTGGAAGGTGCGTTCATGAGCAGCTGGGAAGTAGGAAAGTTCCGACCTCCGAGTGGGAGGTACACCTGAACGCTTTTTGAGAGCTCCGAGAAGTAAGGTTAGGTTTGGCATCACTAGACACTGGCATCGTTCGTGGTAAGATGAAACAATGAAAATGACATGCTCCGTGCACAAATAAGTCACTACATTTGTTTATTTAGGTCATACTCATTAGCGCAGGTTATTGTGATGTTAAAACATACATCGCGGTTTACTTGCATAACTGAGGTAATGTTAGCCTTCTGGCTAGCTAGACTTAACGTTACTTAACTATCAATACCGTTGCCTCTGTCGTCCTCATGTGAATGCATGGAATGAAACAAATACCAGAATCTATAAAAAAAAATTTGAGGGCGGAGTAGATGTAACATCAAGGATTAAAACATGATAATTTAACTACGTCGAAAGACCATACCAGTAATAATAAGTTATTATTCAAAGTATGATACTATAAAAGTTACTGGGTTTTTTGCTTATCAGCAATTCAAGTTGATTATTTGCAAGCCCCAAATCCTCCGATTTCACTCAATGGCCTTTGTGTCCTGGCATGTGGCCTTGGTGCCCTAAACATTTGTGACATCGAAGGCCAAATGGCCTTGCCTCTAAAATGACGAAATTCAAAGCCTCCTTGGGACTTTGGATCACATTCTGTGCCCGCAGATAGGTCACCTCCACATAACCTTTGGCTAAAATGGGACTGAGGAACAATCAGAATTCTTCAAGACACCAATTTAATAAAGTGACCCATGTAACTTCGGGGTAGGGACATCCAACTGCATTTAGCCGGATACAACTAAATAGTGCCATGACAACCATAACACTATGCAAGGCCAGGCAGAAAATTATATTATATATTGATATTTCTCCAAACTGTCCACTCTAACAGTTAATTTCATCTGTAAAATACTTTGCCCTCCACCGATGGTCATCAGACTGCCCCAATGGCTGGTTAACGCTGGCTGACTTCAGGAAACCACTCAAAATAATAACAAAATGTGTCTATAATGATTCTAGGCACGATCACTATGCTAATTCTAATAAGAGTGCGTCTTGAATGGCAACTGACAACTTCATTGTCAGAGGAAGGAAAAAAAGTTATGAAATTCTTTGATCAAGCAGGGCCTCAGATGGCAAAGATCAACAACATGTCTAAGAAATGATACACAAGAACCGACTGATAGCAGGGTGTTTCTGCAATACACCATTATGCCATTATGAAAAGGAAAACTCCTTCATTGAAGTAGATCAAAATCTCAACCTCCACGGCAGTCATGTTTATTCAAAAGTCTGTTGCATCCGAAAATGACAATATCAGCCAACGTTCAGTGTTTTTGCACTGGCCATTTCTCTACTTGCCCAGGATCAGATTAACTTGGGAATGAAAAACATTTCATGTCTGCCTGCAGTTAAAGGGGTTATCCCGAACTTGCCTAAGACCTTACGGAAGTCAGCTGAATTAACACACCCAAACTACCTCTCCTCTGCTCTGGTCAACCAGCTTACAAGGCCCGTAGAAACGATACTTTCGGATATTTAAAAAAACAATTGAAAGATGGACACAGATGGAATAGTGATCCCCATTGCTTGTTTATCACATGAACAGTGCAGACTTTTAGAGAGCAGTAAATGATGGATGTCGCCTGCCCACCGTCTGCCACTGTTCATTTGAGGAGAAACCATCGCGTGTCTTAGTGATGCCAATAGGAGAGGGACTGTGCCACTAACAGCTGACCACAGAAGCCGGTAGACCTTCTGTTGACCAGCGAAAACCCCCACAGTGTACAGTAAATGTTGTAACACTAATTCTACTATTATATATATATTAAGAACGGACCTATTACAATGAGAAATTCTACGCCATCTAGCGTTTGCATAACCTCCACCTAGCATTACCAAAAATAAATGCAACCGTTTAAGCGCTGGTCCCATGTTTCATGAGCTGAAATAAAAACCCAGAAATGCTCCTTGAACACACAAAGCTTATTTCCCTCATGGGAAATCCATAGCTTGGGGCCTATTTCATTTGATTGATTTTCTTTATATAAACTGTATCACAGTAAAGTATTTGAAACTGTTGCACTAATTTTTCGGTGTATTTTCTTTTTCCGGCATTTATTTTTATTGCTAGAGACATAGGGGAAAGACAGAGGATAGAGTTTCTTGCACAAAGACCAGCAGGTCAGATTCGGACTCATGAGGCAGCAGTAGTGTGCCCTGGAGGCAACGGCTTACACCCCTGGACCAACCTAGGAGAACAGCTTGAACTGTTGAACCTGGCGTGACAGCAGATCTCAGGCCTTGGGACGAACGCGGGTGGAGGCAGGTGGCAGGGGAGGGGATCGCGGAAGCTGGAGTCACCAGATGTTCACAGTAGAGGCATGGAACGACCTTGTGTGAGTTTTTAACATGGATCAAGACTCAAATGGAAAGACATTAAGTGGTGTATAGTAAAAAAAGTGTGTGATTGTGCCCAAAAGCTGACAGCTGGCACCCTCTTGGACAAACAGCAAACAAAGAATGAACACTTAATCCGCCACAGCGACAATTCAGGGCATTGGATAACACAGGCAAAAGAAACGAACAATGAACAGTCCATTACATTTTAATACGCAATTTGCAATCCTATGAAGTCAACACTATTAAACGTCTAATAAAACACAGGAGGGAAATAACTTATTTCCAAGAACACAGCAAAACAAGAGGAAAAGGGAGAGTGCGAGACATTACACAGGTTTACGACCACCCCCATGTACATCCACATTGTAAGCAGTGGCACATCTAAAATAACACACACGGCTAGCCTAGGACAATGGTTGGAACCAAGGATGTTCAGTTAACCTGTTACTAATAAGGCCTAGCGGTTTATAATTTACATACTTTGGTGGTAGAAATTGTTGTGCGTGTATTGTGGTTGGTCCTCAAGCATTTTATTTAGTGTATTAGCACACCACACTGAGCCAATTTCAGACGAATATCAGCCAATCGCCAGTTACGCGGACAAAAGTAGATGGCAACAAAAGACAGTTTTAGTTTCAGCTCATAAATGAACACAGACCAGGCGCAACACGCGCGCGCGCACACACACACACAGACCAGGCAACACACAGACCAGGCAACACACAGACCAGGCAACACACAGACCAGGCAACACACAGACAGACAAAACAAGAGCATTCAAGTAGGAGCATGTTTGTCCTTCACTACTGTTCCAATAACTTAGCCAGGACTTCATGATCAACAGGCTGTACAGCCCAGACTGTGTCCACAGTATCCACATACTGTGTCCACAATATCCCCATAATAACTACACTGGGCACTACTAGTGACCAGGGTACATCTCTCTGCATGTAATAGGGTGTCACTTGGGCTGCAGCTGATGAGGGCGCTCAGCTTTGCTGAGAGAATACAGAATCATCGGTTCCAACTACATCCGCCACGACCCTGTCTGACCCGCGGTCCGTCTTAATGGAATTGTAAATGTAGAGAACATATTTATAAAGTGGGAAGGTCTCCGATGAGCTTAGCGTCCTTAAACAACTACCCCCAAAGTCAAGGATTAACTTCACCGAAGGAAGCAATTTTAGGCATACAAAACAAGTTGCATTGCTCGGTGTGAGGCAATACCATTAACCATGACAGCAAGACTTAACAGCCTTTAGTCAGAACTGTTCCCGACCTTGTACACTATTTCACTGCTTGCAAACGCAGTATGTTTTGAGCGAGGCTGGAATGGTATTCCAACAAGGGTTGTGGACCAAACATCGTCCCATTGTAGTCGGTGCACCCAAGGCTGTCCCGTAGCCAATAACTGCTATCAGCTTTTAATTGTAATTACTCGAGCCACGATCAAAGGCGGATCAATGCGGCCACAGTCGCATTTGTAGCTCCAGCAGGCTATAGATCCCCGTTTACTAACTGTTCAAAGGCTTTTCACAAAAGAAGCCTGCTAATGTGGCGATTTGAACCAAGCCTTTGTTTCACAATCTGGCCTCTATGCCTATCTGCAGAGAGAGGGACAACAGCGGCATCCCAAACATCATCCCCCTTCCGATTTATGTAAAGTTATGTGCAATCATTATGAAGACATTTGGTAAAAACGAGTTACCTGGAAGTCCGTAGGACATAATTCACTCCAATGGGATTTTATATAGAGTCAACGGATGAGGCCAGTTCCCTGTCAAATGTCTTGATTTACAACACAGGTTTAGTTAAAATAAGTTTTAACTGAACTCGTGAATGCATCTATGAGCCGGTTTCACAGACAGATTAAGCCTAGCCTAGGTTTTTATTTTTGAAGTAATGAACCAGGCTTAATGTGTCTTCAAAACCAGCCCCAGAACATTTCAGCCAGCTTTCATTCCACTAACGTTGGGATGTTGTAATTTTCAAGATTTTATCAGTCTTATGACACCAATTCACTGGACTGTATTTGGTGGTGATTTGTGTGAAACAATGTAAGGTCACTTTCCTCCAGCTCAACGTCCACTAGGGGATCGAGTCAAAGCGAGTGCACTATAAAGGGAATAGGGTGATTGAGGAACAAGGCCATTGACTACTATGGGTACTGGTCAAAATGAGTGCACTGAAAAGAGAAGTGTAATAGACACATAGCTGTCGTCTTTGCCAATAATTTAAGCCCAATACATCAAACAGAGCAAAGACAACCCCTTGAAATGAGACCCATGACTGAAGCCACAATGACACTCATCTTAACTGCACCTGCAGAAAACAGTCATGAATTGTTAAAGCTTAGGGCTGAAATGTTAATTAAAATGTCCCATCAGAACTGTCTAGCATAACCACTTTGCCCATTTGCAATCCCATTAGCTGACGCCATGGCCACAGCTACTCTTCCTGGTGACCGAGAGTCTAATAACATATCCATTAATACAATATTAGTAATTCCTCATTTTATATTTTTGTATACACTTTATTAGTTCCACCAGTGAAACAATTTATTCAAACCAACTAAAGACATTCATGGTACAGCAATGCTGCAAGCATTCTCCATACATTAGCCTAACATCCTACTGCCCGTGTCCCTCAGTCAGTACAAGAACCAAATAGTGCACTTTACCACAGATTAAATGTTGTAAAGTGACTAAACAAGGTTCTAAAATCAGGTGGTGCATTACTCGGTTTAGAGGGCAGGTATGTAGTCCCATTTAGTACACCATTCACCCCAGAGGGAACTAGATTTCAGCAGAGAACATAGGAACCTGGTTGAAAAAAAGGGCACTATAAAGGTGGCTTTCAGAAAGGCAATTCATCTTGGCCGGATCTCGTTTATCTGTTTTGGAGACTATTACAATGCAATTAGAGAGGAGAGGAGTACGCAAATTCCCTGGGGCATCCTTCCCTAGACTGGGCGTTCTTAAAGAGCTTCCCTCCACAGAGCAATAAAAGAAAATAGTCTGTTTAGCACTGCTCATAGTGTCTCTGTGGATCGTTCCGGGGATAGCGGCCCTGAACACCAGACAGTGTCTTTACAGCAAAAACTGTATTATACTCTACGAGCCGTCTTTAACTAGAAAGATTGCCGAGGATGATACCTCGAGGATCAAAGCTGTAACAGACACTGAACATCTGCAGGAACAAGCTGAAAGGAAAACAATTGTTTCTGATCTAATAACTGATTTTTGTTTTTTCAGAGAGGGCCATCGTGAGTGGTTTGGGGGAGGGGGGCTCTCGTTAGCAGTGTCTACCAAAGAAAACGAAATTACAACGTACCCAGTTCCCTAGATCAGCCTAAATGGCAACATGTTCCCCATTTAGTGCACAACATCTGACCAGAGCGCTGGCTCAAAAGAAGTGCACTGCATAGGGAATACAGTCCATTTCAGAACACTGATGAGTTCAATTACCATCCGGGCTCGTCTCGGGGGTCACCCAATCTGGATTTGGAGCACTACCTGCTCCACATGTTCAGTACGTGGGAAACATTCAAGCACGCTCCGGTTCCACAGGCCATTCGCATTCCAATCATGTGCCACGTCCTTGAAAGGACTGGAAGAACCCATACATGACTGGCGTTGAAGCTAGAACCCATTTGCTTACGAAGTGCTTTCATTTAGCTTTATTTGCTCAGAGTCAATAAAGGAAGGACTGATGTGTTTCTTGCCTACGCTGTGGCCCAAATGGTCATTTTCTCCACACACAGGGCCGAGGTCAAACAGGGCAATACAGGGAATAGGGTGACGTTTGAGACAAATGTTGTGCGATTTAACTCCTACTCTGAGGATGGAGCATTGTCTTGTAGACAAGGTCAGATGCATGGACGCCAAACACACACAGACACGTGCGTGCGCTCGGACCCAGGAATAGATGATGCTTTGGTGTCTCAGCACTCATTTCACACCGATCAATTGACAGAACAGCACGCGTCCTAAATGGTTCCCTATTTAACGTTTGCGCCCGCCATCGCTCCTGTCACCTTGAACATAATCATCGCCGCAGCCACGCCTAAACACATTACAATAGCATGGTCCGACTCAAGTCCATTTACAACCCATTTCTACGAATTGAAAAACGTACTTTTGCTGAGTTTTAAATATGCCTCACGGTCTGGCATTTAAACCCGATGGTTTCTGCTAATTGACAGGGATAGAATGGCTCTGCGGGGTGCTGAGTTTATCAATTAACAGGTTGAAAGAGAGTCAGGTAAAAAACAAAAATCTAAAACAGCGAAAAACGAATGGAATGGAGAAATGTGAGGGGGTGGTGAAGGCACGCACAGCAGGGAACAGGCACTTTGTTCGAGCTCACAGAGAGACATGGGCTATTGACCAAGCAATGACAAAAACACAGTGGACATTGTCTACACTGTCTAATAATGGCAGCCTATGACTAACAGTGTGTGTGTGTGTGTGTGTGTGTGTGTGTGTGTGTGTGTTATACTTTGCACATACAAGCTGACAGCTTTTTGGACGATTTCCAATCATTGGCCTGAGGTACATGACTGGCTTTCAACCCCACCCCAAGTTATTGAATCTTATAATACTACTGTGGTAGCATATTTTGACACAGCCACAAGGAACATGCAGTTATTTTCCTTATAAAATAAACAAAATACAAAAAAGAAAAGCTCTCCAGTGGCTTCGGCAGATGCTGCTTGTTAAGCAGAACAAACCACCCAACCAGATAGGCAGCATCAGGTATCAATTGGAGACTCAATGAGCCAAACCAAAAACAACGCAGAAATCTACTCAACTCACACTCGGAGACCCAACGCTTTGACACTTGCCCTGAGCGACAGGGAACGAGGGATCCGTCACGCTCTGAGAAAATAGTGACTAACGCTGCAAATGAATAGAAAACCACATTAATTTTACCCGATCGATAGGAAACTCTGCCATCGTTAAATAACCCGATGTGTCCCAAATGACTGCAGACTCCCCTTTTAGGGTACTGCTTTTGACACGCCTTGGGAGTCATTACCCCACAAACCCACTAGTTTATGGGAGCTCTAGACTCAACACCCACCCTACCACACAAGCAGAGATTTATGTTAATGTGAGCTCAAGCGTCATTGTTTCCGTCACGAGTGTTTAACGGACATCTGAGCTCTAGGGCCACTGCGTAGTCCACCCCGTGACTGCGTGTCCATCCCAGAATCAACAACTCTGCAGTTGCTAGGTGAGAAGGTATTAAAGTTCCATCAGCCTTTGGTATGGAAATGACAATTGAAAGGCCCAAGGCCTGGGCTTAGCGCCAACTGAGTGCAGGTCTCCCGGAGTTGTAGGTGCTGGGCAGAGTAAATGAGAAAGTGTATTTTTCGGTGAAAACCCCAGGGTAAATACTCAGTGGAAATTCAGCGTAAGAGTTAACTTGCAGATAGTCCGTAGAGGAATAACATCTGAAGGAAGAGGCAAACGACCAAGACCTGGGGTTAAAACCACAGGGGTCTCTGGTAATCAAACACATGGGGTTTAAATACCAGTCTCGTCGCTGACTTATGACATAGGGAGCAACATCAGGTTCCGAGGGGCATATCTGTACAACTTTCAAGGAGTCCCCGTTCTTCAGAACCAGCCTTCAACTCACGCCTCAACCAGCAGGAGAGGCTTCAGACATAATTAAAAAGGTAGCTGACTCATTGATCCACCATAGTAGTGGTAATAAGCTCTAATAATAGCATGGCGTGTGTGCGCTACAGTAACATCAACATGTTGAGAGCAGACACCCACCGACAGCAGTGGCCTGTGGTCATGAAACATGGCACCGCTCCAATTCCACTAGTCAGTCTGAACGGACCCTTCTGCTCCACTCAGCTGTTGTCAGTTATGACAGCGGGGGAATGAGGGTCGGGCGGGTTCACACAGTGGCCAGCCACACATCAGCCATCCAACCAATCGCTACATGAATACGCTGCTGTAACTTCCAGCACAAACTAGGCTAGGCGCATCATCTAGAGTGCGCGTGTGTCACACTGAGTAAAGTGACAGGCTTCAGACCGTACAGCGAGATGGCAGCGCTCCCTCATCTCAACACAGCCACATTTGGGGAAGGAGGGGCAGGGAGCGTTTACAAGGCGGAGCAGTATTATGTAGGGCTGTCTTACAGAGCAGCGATGAGCCGGGAACCTCCTGCCTCATCACAAGGCTACTTGGCCAGCAAGCTAGAAATAGACTGTGTGTCTGTGTGTCTCCATTCAAGCCATGTAAAAGCGCTGAAGGGTACAGTACAGTGGGGGTCAATCTGCCAAAAGGCCCCAGGAGGAGAGGGAGGCTGAAGTGTGTACATGCGAACAGTGAGCTAACGACCAATGAGTCCCAAATGGAATCCGCCCGCCCGGTTGTAGATCACCGTGACCACGGCCCTGTAGCGCCTAACCCGAGGCACTGGTCAGAATGAGGGACGCTCACATCACCTGTTTACAGAAGGTAAGCACAGCTGCTGCAGACAGCAAATGAACCTTTTGTAATACAAGATAAGATGAGGAATGTGAGTCAAGCAGATAGCCCTAATATTTTCCAGGAACAGATTAGCTCTTGAGATATGTTCAGGTGTCGCCTGCCTGCCTGCCAGGAGAGTTCATTACGCTTAGTGAATAAAAAATGAAACTGAAAATAACCTTCAAGTGAAGAGGCAAAAGAAAGCAGCAAGTAGCGGCCGTGTATTTTTAAACATTCTGTTATATATCACAGGTTTCAATGGGCTTTAATAGAATGTGCCAGTCACTCAACACAAAAAAACATTCCCAGCATAATATTAGGGCCCATCAGTCTCAGGCCAAAATGAGTGCCCTAAGTAGGAAATGAGTGCCCTAAGTAGGAAAAAGGGCCACAGAAGCAAGAGACCAGGTGAGACTCGAGCCTTGTACGTCACCATAACAAATCACGCAGGGATTTCTCCCTTTAGCCCAATTCCCTCGCTAGCCCCTCTACATCATTCCTCCATCATCCCTTTGCAGTCCCGTTCAGGGAGACCAGGCAAGAGGGAGATGGCACATAAACCTCTTCCATGCCTAACTCAGCATAGCTTGCATTCCCCACCACATATAGCGTCTCTCAGTAAATAGAGACGGGCACCATAACGTTGCTGCAGCGGACTAATGTGGAACGGAAACTAGGCAACAATTCCAGGCAGAATAGCTAGCTACGGACCAGGTGCAGAGTCACAGCCCACACCCTCGGCGGCGCAGAGTCACAGCCCACACCCTCGGCGGCGCAGAGTCACAGCCCACACCCTCGGCGGCGCAGAGTCACAGCCCACACCCTCGGCGGCGCAGAGTCACAGCCCACACCCTCGGCTGCGCAGAGTCACAGAACCACAATTACCCGTCACCTGACATAGCACTAATCCCAAATGAAAGCCTATTCCCCTTCATACACCACAGCTTTACCAGTCAACCCATACAGACTCAAAAGCAGTGCAATGCAGGGCAGAGGAATACAACTACAATCATGGACAGCCCAAAATCTTCCGGTTTACCTTCCGAGCCCCTAATTCATGGCACACACTGGTCTGAGGCCCTTCTTGGAAGGAGAGAATGAAAAATAAGTACTAACAGCACTAACTAAGCCCTGGAATGGGTGAGCTAGTTCAGAGCTACAACATTGAGAAACCTCTGGACTCCATCAGAAGAGGTTAGAGAACCACTGGGAGAACCACCAGAACATGGGGCCATTCAGGTCATGTGCCAGAGATGTGAGAATCACATCAGAGTATATCTACGCCAGCACCCAGAACACCGCGGTAAAGCAGAGCAACACACTCGGCCATGTCACGCCTGACCTTGAAATATGATGTCACGAGCGAGACGAAAGGTGAAACCGGTTCAGTGTAATAGACACTAGTGTGGACACTACTCTACTGAAGCAAAGTGTGTACCCGGATCATTGTAAAACAAGCAGAAGCAATAAGGTTAACGAAGGCAGTGAAGCACCTTGGGTTAGCGTGCATTTGGCGTGGCGTGTGTGGGGAGGGAGGTTTGAAGAAGAATGGGCAGCAGCAGACTGACAGGATATGAGGGTTTCATGCTCCCCAATATGTCCAGCAGAACATTTCTTTGCCTGCATAATTACTAAGGCAAGAAGAAAACAGTACTTCATCTACCTGCCAGCCCGGCAAGTCAAAAAGGCAAGACTTCCAAGGGGAGAGATCAAAGAGCAGGTCTGAAAGGCAGGCAGTCTGACAGCTCTTTGGTTTATAGCAGAGGCCGTAAATATAAGCAATGCCTCAGGGACGCTAAATCTTTCCCCTGATACATTGTGTGCTGTGATTTGTTTTAATTATGCATCTAGATGAGATTACAACTAGATCAATTGAACTACCGTTCACTTTTGTTTTACATTACCCCTGGTTAACCCCTCTGAAAGGCAAGCTAACGTAGCCGTGAGACAAATACAAATGGCATAACGTAAACTGATTGGCAGCTATTGAGACGTATCCATTTCTAGTGTTAGTGCTACGGCCAAAGGACCTCCCAACCGACAACTACATGCCCCCCATACAGCCAGATTAGTTCAATGTGCCTACAGATTATTATATAGTCGTTACAAAGTATGAACTGAAAACGGGCTGTGGTGGTTTTCAGAAGTCCGCATTCTAATAACGTTGACATAATACTCAGGTCTACTCAGTGCTCCACAATGCTGATTGGTCAGAGGAAGTGATTTTATTACTATAGGTTCTTCATTACAACCACACAATTAAACTCTGGTTTGAACTAATTAGAAGCCATACAAACAGTAAATTGGGCACTTAGTTCTCACATCAATCTCTCACTTCGATATTCTTTTTGGACACGCATCAGATAAATTATTTATGAAAAGGATTATTTTAATTAATTGCTTATAGCAGTAATAGAGGATAAATTTACGCAAAAATATTTTGTTGTTTTTATTTTAATCACAATATTACAGTTGCTGTAACAGGTTAGTTTTGGGTTTGCTGAGGTCATAAATTCAACACAATACTTTCAAAACTCTTAGCAGCACCCATTAACACCTGGATAAACATTGGCAAACATCTGCCACACACTAACAGCGAGTCAATCACAACAGAAGCTGTTCCTGTGACAAGTAAACAGTTGTGAAATCGGCAGTAAATGTTATTTTGACCAGCCACAGTCGACATATTAAAGGTCTACAGACACGTCAAAAGACAAATGTAAAACCTTTAACAGTCCCAGAAGTACTGAAAAGCTGACATACAGCAGTCTGAGCTCAGACAGACTCCGCTTAGTTTAGTGCCTGGGCAATGTGGAAACCAACAAGCCCCAATTACAATGACAATCTAGCACTTTATTCCTTGGGTGCCTTAATGAGCACCACATGCAGAGCTGACAGAGGAGACTAAATCAGGGCTGGGGACTATAGGACCCAGGGGAGGTTTGTTATAAAAGAGAAAGAACAGGCAGTAGTGTGTGTTAGTTTGCCTCCCTAACTTGCTAATGCGCTCCTACTGAGGGACTGTGACAACAGCGGAACAGATAAAACAAGCGCGTGGCTGTGCCCTAGGACTGAGGGAGGGAAAAACAGGGTGCGAGAAAACGGCGATGAGAAAGAAGCGGGGAGCACAAAAGACTGAAGACGTAACAGACAGCGGAGCGGCAGAGAAACTGATGAGTACATGGGCTCCTAACCACACACATTCTGTACCCCCAAATGTTATGCGATAATGTACGACCGAGTTAAAGACACCTCAAAAGTCAGCCGCGTCATGTCTCAGCGTCAGCCCTGTCAGGGCACATCCCTCACCGAGGCCCACAGCAGGTCGGCGCGCGCCTGATAGGGTTTCCAGGTGCATTATTCATTTCATGTGGCATGAAACAGTCACGCTGCCATATGAAACCGCAGCGACGACCAGGAACAAACACGGTGGCGGTTAGTCTGCTGGTCTAGCGGATGACAAGGCGCACCACCGCTGGCTGGGATGAACGGACCGTCTGTAGTGGCAGCGGGACGCATCCCAAATGGAACCCTGCACCCTACACAGGGTACTACTTTGACAAGGTCGGCTGACTGGGCGACAGGGCCCAGGTCGAAGATAACTCGGGGCCAATGGGCACGGGGGTTCCTCCAGGAGATCCAGCAGCACACTGGGCAGATTAAAGTCATGGGGTGGGTTGACATGCCCTCTGATACATCGATATTAAACTGATTATGGCTGTAGGCCGAGTAGCATTAGTCATGTAAACACCTTACGCTGCTTATCTTAATCTGTGTAAAGTCAGGCAGCGTATAACGGCTGGATTTGAGCACTTTTGTGAATTTTAGGACATGTAAACACCTTAAATAGTCTGTGTATTTGCTCAGTACGTGTCCAGCACCAACATAGCCAGTCTCCCTCTGTAGACGGCGAGTCAGAAACAGCAGAAAGTCGGCATATTTAAGTCGCTGTAAACAAGATTAGAGCAATCAGTATTCTTGCAAAACATGTGAACATTTTAATCAAACCATTAGGTTATTAATTGCATCACTGTGGGCATATAACTGTGCTCAATGAGAACCTGATCATTTGCTGACAGACTGAATCTGGTGGGATGTCTGTAGGGGTGGGAACCAGGGCTGTGCAGGAGAAAGTGCATGGGGGTGCTATAATCAGCACGCCGGGTCTGCGCACGCCGGGTCAGAATAATCTGCTCTGGACTATACTATATCTCCTGGTTCTCTGGGTTCTCTGGGTTCTCTTCAAAGCACATTCAATAAACACTTTCTCAATGGTCATTAATGCTTAACGGGAATGTTTGAAATTGCTGATAGGGTTGTAATAAGTTCAAATTTAAAGTGACGTACCTCATGTCCTCAGTAGCTCTTATTTTAGAAGGTTTACAGATAAATGATTATGATAATATTCCTGGAAGACCAAGTACAAGCTTCTGTGGCTCAGTTCAGGACTCACAATAAGTGTTTTTTCTAAGAATATTTTTTTTTCAAATGTAAATAGATAATTTTCTTAATTTCCTCCAAGATGTATTATTTTCTCTAGAAGAAACAATAGTGCCCTTTTCAGAATCACTACACCCGATTTGGCACTGCAGATATTAGTCAGGCATGAACAACATATTTAACGCTGAAAGGAACAAAATCAGCCAATATGTAGCCATTCACTTAAAGCATGGGACGGCTGAAAAAAAACCTTGACAGGAACCATGACATAGGGCCTGGTGAAGATATGCAGCAGACGTCAGTGTAAGGACATAAAGCCTATTATGACAGTATCTGAAGTATTTCTTAACTATCCATGACAGAAGGATATTATGACAATGATACTACGGAGATGAGCATTTACCAAAAGCCAGACGGACATTTCCCATGTGTGCAGGATTAAACCTGACCAAGGTCGTAGCAGGGGAGGATGTTAGGTCGGCCTGACTATAAACCGATTTGTCAGGAAAACGTACACACACAAACATGCTTTTAACTGCAAAGCGGAAGTGACGTGTTTTGTCAGTGCTCAGATGTCTTTTTAAACAAACAAAAAAAGCACTTACGGGGGTCGATATGATCCTCTGGCTATGATTCAGCAATGAATTATGGAACACAGGGACAGAGGGATGGAGAGGGAAGCTGTGGTTTTACCTCTCATTCCGCCTGGTTCCCCTACTCCACTCCCAGAGGGGTTTCATTGAACATGGACAGCAACCCTTCAGAACACCAACACAATAAACCTCCCCGTCGGAAGACGAGATGGGGCCCGTGGTGGTTTGACGAGGTCTGACCAACCAGCCCTACAACAGTAAACATTTGCGTGTCCCAAATTGCACCCTAGTCACTTTATAGTGCAATACTACTGTAAGGTGCTGGGGGGGAAATAGTGCACTAGATGAGGAATAGGACAAAGGAATGGGCCAGGAGGAGGGAAGGTGTGTAAGTGTTTATACAGCCAGTCTCACATGGGGATGACTTAAGTCCTATCAAGTGGCGACACTGTCCTGCTCTAATTTGGTTCAGGAAATACTTAACCATGAGCAGTTAATCACCTTCAATCAGCACAATTAAAATTGAGCAAACAGCCTGACTACTTTACCACTAGTAACAGACACTTAACGTGGACTTTATTCATGGGAAATGGGCACAAAACAGACTTCTAGATTTGTGTACTGGTGGCAGAGATTGTAACAATGCTACCAACTGAAACAAAAGTAACAAAGTGTCCAATTCCATATCTGATTAATGGATCAGCATGTTCACTTCTATAACGTAATGTAAGAGACAATTCTACCATGTGGTGAAACATTTTCCAGTACAGGCTATTCTTTTTTTAAACCACTTTGTTGAATAGATTTCGTCAGACTATGACCTCATGTCAGGTTAAATTAACATACAAATAAACATTCTATAAAGCACTCTGTAAATCAGCAACTGACACAAAGTGCTTAGCAATACCTAGCTTAAAACCCTGAGTAGACTACTAAACCAGTCGCCATTACACGGTGTCGCAATAACTAAATTCAATAGACAATTGACTGTATTGCCTAATAGAAATGCTTAATAGTATTTTGATTTAATCCACACAGCCTCGTGTCAGCGTATACATCAAGTGGGAATAGCCTATACCAGGGGTATTTAACTCTTACTCTACGAGGTCCAGAGCCTTCCGGTTTTCACTTCTGCCTCATTATTAACGACATCCCAGGTCTAAAAAAAAAGACCCTGATTAGGGGGTAGCATTGAAAATACAATGCAGAGATACGGTGTCGGTTTCATCTCAAAAGGCACCCTAGATGGTGTCCTACGTTCAACCAAGGACAATACGACTATGCTAAAAAAAAAAAAAAGTAGTGCACTGCATAGGGAACAGGGTTCGTTTTGGGATGAGGTCTGTGTTTAAGCGATGAGAGGTCTGAGGGAACAGGTCCCACCAGGTTGCACGTCACAGAGGCTGTTCAACCACATCTGAAACACACACGTCTGAGTCCAGGTAGGGCATGTTGCCATGGCGCCCAGCACGAGCAGCGGACACACGCATATCATGTCCCTCCTCATCATCGTCCGTCTGCTTCCTCCCTCTATCAGATGGGCTGAGCAGCCAATCCCGTCAGATCCACTCTGTATCGCTACGGAGACGGGCTCAGAGTTCTAAAGACGTTGGGTGTTCCACAGAGAGATGTGCAGGGGGCGGGTGGGATCAGTGAAGGAGAAAAGTACTTCTGAAAGGAACCAGAGTGGTTGCATTGGATTGGCTGAGTGAGGCGGCCCTGAGGTAACGTGGCGGCATTACAGTAGGATCTGACGGGGAGCACGGAGACGAGGACAGACATGCATTGTCGACGAGGACTGGGGCCAACACACTTCAGGTGTCTGGCATCGTCCTTTCATTTGGTCGCTGCGGCGAAGAAACACAGGACGGCATACCGATGCTGTCCAATACTATTTACACTTTTCACACAATCACAGCAACGCATAGCCACATTCAGTTCAGCCCAGCAGTGCCGCTCAAAGTGCACCGGAGCCGATTCAGGGGGCCGCGTCGGACACAGCAATTCCGATATTAGAGAGGAGGGAGGAGAAGAGCCGGAGGGAGGGAGGGGGTGGAGGACAAATATGAAGAAGCAACCCTTTTTGGTGGCATCCCTTATCAGGTCGTGTACCCCCATCCAAGCCCCCTTCCTACCTTATTTTCCTGGTTTAAAGATGGTCAATAGGCGGAGCATCACCATGGCTGGTCCATTTAAATCCACAAAAGATCCTTCAGGGGTGTCATTTAAAATATAATCCTGCGCACGGGGTTCACACGGATTCCATCATTCAGGCCTCATAATGTACATTACACTCAGACCCTTGACCTGTTCTTTATTATTTGTTCTTCTACCATCCTCTTCACCTTCCTCCAGTTCGTCTTAATTATCCATCATGTGTGGCCATGCGTGACAGCTGAATGTGACCCAGTGACAGTAGCCAGCTCTGGGGAACAGAAGGCCCCGGAGCAGCCCACTGGCTCCAGTAGTAATTCCATTCTGCTGCCATAATCATCACCACCCGTTCTGTCCATCACGCAGAGAAGGGCAGGGAAACAGAATGTGTTGAAGACGGTAGATTCTAAGAAATAAGGCATTACCGCAGCAATAAAACCTCTCGGGCAATCAGGAGCACGCTGGTTAAAAAAAATAAAATAAAATGTTCCCCTGTTAAACTACAGGGAGGAGATGAAGAGACATGGGAAATTGAGCAGAGAAGGGAGAGACTGGCCAGTGAAGAAGCATCAGTTGCGACTGCTAGCCAACATTCAAACTCCTCATTATGAAAACATACCGTTGAGAAAACCCTCCCACCAGACAGCAACAGACATACTGTTCCTCACTGTGCATTTTGGTGTGAGGAACACCATGACAACGAAACTAGAAAAAAATAATACCTGGCATCAGAGACTCTGGAGATGGAGAAACATGGAAACAATTAGTTGTAATTGTGTAGACAGAATCTCCAGCAGTATCCTAGAACCCATCCCTCCAGAACCCTTAGAGAACGTCAGTCAGCCTTTTCTCCACTGGCAGGCCTTAACTAGCCAAATGGGAGCATGGCCCCACGCCAGCTAGCATGCATCCATTAAACCATGTTGCTTTCTTACAAGACAACGTTTTTCACTAAGTCACTAAGTAAATAATCAAGATTGATCACACAGTTAGCACTAACATTGTGGATTTATTGTTTTGGGAGAATAATGGGACCTTTTTAATGATTAATTGCTTTCAGGAGGGTAATTATTGAGAGACTAAACATTTCTTGTTCCTTAATGGGCTGATAAATGCTTCTACACGTTTTGTAAAGGAAAGAGATGAAAGAGATGCATGGAAAAACGTAGAGCGAAGGGCTTGGCCAGGGGTGGTTGCGTGCATGCGCACATGAATCTGTGCGCACACGCCAGGTTGAGTTTGGATCCTGGATTCGGTGCACGCGAATCTGACCACACACGCTCGTGTCATGGGGGAAGGGACAATTAAATTCAGAGATCCAGCCAGAGCAACATGAGCGTAACAAATTGCACTATCCATGAAGAGGGTGAGTTCCGTGGTGGGCGATCAGACATGGGCTAAAGCACAGTGGCTCCCAGAGATATGTCATCACCGCGCCCACGAAGACAAGACATGGAGAGGGGTCACCAGAGAGAGATGTAGCAGAGGGGGGACAGAACAAACACACATGAGGACGTGGTAGACGAGACCAGAACATCGCCAGCAGGGCAAAGAGAGACAGAGGAGTGTCAGACTCAATCCACAGAAGGCCTAGTGTGTGATATTTGGGGTGTTTCCCTTTGAATGAAGACAGACAGCCAGATGGGGGTAGTTCCTTCCTAAATAAGTGTGTAATGGAGTTAGTGTGCCACCTATGAAGTAGAGGGACATCAGTGGATTGACTAGAGAGATGACGGTCCTTACATTGCCCATGTACTCAGACAGAAGGTCCTGCAAGGCCTGGCGGACAGAGTTGCACTCGGCCACGATGCGCTCACGCCGGTCGTCACGGGTACAGGACGAGTCGGCCATCAGGGCGGCGCCGCTGATGATGCTCTCCAGGCGCTCCTCCAGAGACGGGCGGAAACGCTCCTCGCTGAAAGCCAGGGGGTCCACAATGATCTGCTTCTGTTGAGAGAAAACAGGGGGAGGATATTCAAACATAATACCATTGCTACTTAGCAGGAGAACCGAACAAACAAAGTAAATCCAAATATGGGCTGGAGAGAAATATGTTCCTATGGTGGCATTCTTAGTTGGTAGAACGAGCCCAAGTATGCGAGCCCAAAAACTAATAGAAATGGACATTAAAAGACTAACCTGCATCACAATAAAACAAAAAAGATTTAATAATATAACGATTAATAACCTCTTCATGACGCTTTAATATATTGCATGGTTTGTGTTGAAGAGCCAGGCTAAACAGATGACAGGGTAGGAACAAAAGTGTTGGTCAGTGTTTCCTGGGGGACCCCTTTTCCATTTAAACCAAGACATTAAGACGCTCTCATTAAGAGTTCTCTGATTTCAGAATGTTTTTCATTCCTCAAACATGCTAATCCGTGGCAACAATGACAAAGCAGAAACATGAAACCTGTAGTTAACATTTGGTGCATGCTAGCTCAGTGCCGCTAGTTAGTAATTATGTTGGTGTTGTTAGGTCAGGGCCGCCCAACGCTGTTCCTGAAAAGCTACCGTACCCTAGCGCGCATGATTCCTATAAGTAGCTGGATGAAGAGCGACTGGAAAGAAAGCCTACAGGCCATCCAGGAATGATAACGTTGGTAAAATTACAAAAGACTTAGGAACACAGAAAAGAGGACTCACATTAAGAAGCAGCATGGATCCCAGTGTATATTCAGTTTTGGAATAATATATATATTTTTTTACTGCATTGGTTGATAGCTTGCAGATAGGATGTAAGGCTTGCATGGAACTTTGTGTTCTCAGTTACCAAGACATGGGCAGGGCTGTGCTGGACACAAGTAGCCGCAGGACTCAGACAGTTGGCATTTTCTGAGTGCTGGGAGGAGGCTTGATCATTACAGCAGGTGAAACACAGCAGAGCTGAAACCTTTATTACATGAACCATGAGGATAACAGTTATCGTTCTAGTGTCCATAATGGCTCTGGAAAAACTGGGGTCTTGATTCAGACCAGGTAGATGGTGCAGAAGGCACCAGTGTGACCAATTAAATGCTTTATCCACACAGCCAAGTCAACGGGTCACAAAATGTCACCAAATGGCCAGTCCGGACCTCTGACTAGCCCATTTTCTAAATTACTGTTAGACAAAATCAGTGCCAGGTAGGAGTGGAAAAACATGAAAATAAGCAAAACACAGATATTCAAAGAACATATGCCCCATACACAATTTGTTTCAACGTGGGGTGGATGAGCAGAGAAAGTGACAGAGCGAGACAGAATGACAGAAAAGGCTAAAAGGCATAGAGCAACCAAAACAAACATCTACCTCTCATTTTCAGCAGGCAAAGAGACAGGGGCAGAGAGGGAGAGGGGTAGAGAGAACCAGACAGAAAAGAGGGAGTGATCTGACAGACTCTGGCAGGCCTCCTGATAAACCTGCAGGGGAAGAGTTTGTGTAAAATGTCTATTGTCATAGCCTCAGACACAGACCACAA
The DNA here is from genome assembly GCA_016801175.1 of Esox masquinongy. Lineage (NCBI taxonomy): Eukaryota > Metazoa > Chordata > Actinopteri > Esociformes > Esocidae > Esox > Esox masquinongy. The sequence continues at coordinate 2,423 of JACXGI010005297.1, read as the reverse complement.
ATACCTGTGAATTCCCAACCACCATATTCCCTAGGACGCAAACCACATTAGACATGTGTTGAAATGCAAGAGAGCTGTCATTCATTCATTTATTTGCTATGTTCATTGATCCTCTGATAGACAGTCTTTGCTGCTGGTGAACCTGTCACTTAGGTACTCTTTCCGTGACCCCAAACAGTTGGTTTTACTGGCAAGGTCACCAGGTTGTTAGCAAGCGAGCCAACGCGGGTAACATGACAATGTAGAAAAATGGTAAAGGTAGTGTTGGACGTTAGAGCCCTACTGACAAGTTGTGGTATTGAAGAGATGTACTTTCAGGAAAGGGTAAAAGAAACTATTTGGTACTAGATCTGTTGCGTTGGGTGGTTCTGTCCAAAAGTGCTGCTCCACTCATTCATTGCTAGTACTGTCTCTGCTGCATTTATTGCAGAGACAGGCCCAGAGTGCATTTGTTTTTGCTAGCCTAAGCTAAGCAGTAATGTCATCGCCAATCGCTTTTCCACCAAAACACACCCTAATAGCAGAGCTAACAAATAACTTAAATGCTGGGCATACATTACCGATATCTTCTGATTAATGTTGGCTGATAAATTCTCTAGCCACCTTGCCTACCTTTTATGCCTTTGCCTATTATTCAAATACCCTAACTTATGCATTTGATTGAATTTGGAAATCATTTAATAAAGACAAGGGCCAACCATCCATCAGAAAACCTACCGTTGAAGCCCCACCAGCAACCTCCCATTTAGATTAAACGGGCTACAAATAGATGCTGCCAGTTGAGGTAATTTTAGGGAGAAATGTAAGGGCTATGGCCCATGACAACCTGGTCTAATCGAGCAACTTGGAAAACACTCATTTCAAGTCAAGCACCATCCATAGTTTAAAATAAAACATACTGTGTCATTAACATAATTAACAACATTTTAAACAGAATTTCTTTACAGCCAAATTCAAAACATTCTAAAATTGTGAATAATCATGAATAACTACAGAAGATTATGCAATTAATGGCAATAATTTTAATCATTTGACAGCCCTATTTGAATCACATCGTTTTACCCAGTGTATAAATGGCAATAGATGAGCGAATTCTGCGGATTTTATGACGTTTCGAACAGGGAGCTAGCCGTTACCCGAACCCCAACTTCTAGAACTTATTCCGCTCAGTGCTACACATTCTTCCAGGGGAAACACTGATACTTATGCCAAATCCCATGTTCATGTCATGGTTTTCTTTTCTACTTCTCCAGTGTATAATGTAATTCTCCAGTGCCGAGAGAGATTGATACAGAGGCTTTCAGAGGGAACATAAAAATGGTTTCATAAAGACGAGCGAGAAGGTGCCAGTGGACGACGGAGTCAATTCATTGCCAGTCAAGCCTATGAATACATAACGCTGTATTGTTGTGGAGGCATTAGCTTTTACTTTGCAGCCCAATAGACCTTTCATCTCACTAAGACAAACACAGAGAGACGGAGCTCTAAAAACCCTTTATTTTAATCGTCAAAACATTTACACGTGATGTTATGGGGCCAGGGTCACTGAGGGCAGCTTGATTGTGTGTGATGTTATGGGGCCAGGGTCACTGAGGGCAGCTTGATTGTGTGTGATGTTATGGGGGCAGAATGACTATAAGGCGGTGGTGTTTAATTCATATGCATAGAGAACAGGGTAGCAGTAAGAGGCTAGGTGCAAGTGAGAAAAGTGCTCCGGGCACCGAGGGAGAAGAGAAATGGAGAGAGCAAAGACTGAAAGCAATCTTCAACTGACAAAAGCCTTTCCGCCGCCACACCACCAGATATCATTCAACTGTTCACCCAGTCAGAATCCCAGGTTTATTAGTTAGCATACCCCCAACCTCTCGCACACTCACTCCTCACCCCCTCAATCTTGTCTGACCTCGTCCGTTTGCGTGCAACGTCGTCATGGCAACAGGCTCAAAGTCTCCCTGTGTGTTCCATCTATGACTCACTCTGCTGAAAGTTGCCTCCGTGCTTGAGATTAGAACTGGTCAGGAAAGAATGCACCTAGCGCGCAAAGCTGTGAGCTAAAGAGAAAAAACTAACTTTGTGCAGGTGGCAGGAGAGTCTACCAATATACAACATCTGAGGTGATCCTTCTGCTGTGATGATGCTATGAACCAGTTGCTTCTCTACCACTCTTCCTTCCAGTCTTTTCCTCCCTCCTCCTCTCCTCCATTTCACATGTGCTCTCCTAATCTTTCATGTCTCTTTATACTCACACCATCTGTCTGTGCTGTAGAGAGTAACGCCTCCACATTTATCAATACACCGGGCTGCAGTGCCTCCTCCCCTGAGCCACCGGGTTCCGTTCTGACTGACTACCAGACACTCCACCGTTCTACTCCGCTGTCTTTACTCACCGCCCGCCCCCCGCACTCAGCCCGCCCCCCACACTC
>JACXGI010005296.1:26804-48126 GCA_016801175.1 Esox masquinongy | reverse complement strand
ATAATCTGCATGTTGCTTGGATGTGTAGAGAGAATAACTGGCAACATTTCTGTTAGCTCTCTGACCGATGTGTCAGCCATGGTTAGGTTTTCAGTCTTTGCCATTCTGATATGCTTGGTTATGTCGTCCCCAATCAAGGTAGTATCTGGCTTATCAGATGTGGAGTTAGCAAAGTTTCTTCTTTCCCTCGTCCTATCAGAGGTTTTAGAGCTATTTCTTGAATTTTGGTTAGCCCTAATGCTAGTGTTGTGGTTAGCTTCCCTAGGTTCATTTACACACATTTCGTTCCGAGTCAGTGGTTCGTACCTGTTTTGCAGTGTAAATTCAGGTGGTGGATTGAGGGTTGGTGCTCTCTTATTTGATTTCTTGCTGGATTTGCCTCTGCGGCGCACAACATCAGACCAAGTCCCCGCTGGAGTTGATGCCTTGGGTCTAGCCCCAGTGCTGTGCCAGTAAGATGTGTCATTGGGGAAGGCTGGTTTGAAAGCCTCTGCGGTTAATCCTGTGGCATTAGCACATGTCCAGGGGAGAGTGTCAGCCAGGTCCGTGACAGAGTGGTCAAGATTTGAAGTAATCCCTTGTATACCAATCTGTGTCTGTCCGTTAGCATTTGGTAGCTCAACCCCTAGAGTAGCTGCTACAGAGTCAATGAATTGTTCACTCTCACGTATTTCAAGCTGTGTTATCATCTACCTGTTAGGGTTAGGGCTGATTTTAAGGTTTTATTGTTAACAATAAAACCTTAAAATCAGCCCTAACCCTAACAGGTAGTCAGTGTAGAGAGGCTAGTACTGAAGTAATGTGTTCAAATTTTTTAGTTCTAGTTAGGATTCTAGCAGCCGTGTGCAGCACTAATTGAAGTTAATTTATTGATTTATCAGGGTAACCGGAAAGAAGAGCATAATCTAATCTAGAAGTAAAAATAGCATGGATCAGTTTTTCTGCATCAGTTTTTGATAGAAAGTTTCAGATTTTTGCAATGTTCCGAAGATGAAAATAAGCAACTTGTGAGATATATTTTATATGTTCATCAAAGGAGAGGTCAGGGTCGAGAGTAACGCCGAGGTTTCTTACAGTTTTTTGGGATATGACCATGCAGTCGTCGAGGTTCACAGTGAGATCTGCCAACAAAGCTCTTTGTTTCTTGGGTCCTAAAACGAGCATTTCTGTTTTTCTTGAGTTTAAAAGCAAGAAGTTCTCTTTCATCCACTTCCTAATATCTGAAATGCATGCCTCCAAAGTAGATAATTTTGGGGCTTCTCCATGCTTCATCGAAATACATAACTGTGTGTCATCAGCATAACAGTGAAAATTGACATTGTGATTCCGGATTACATCACCCAGAGACAGCATATATAGAGAGAACCAAAATGGGCCCAAAACTGAGCCTTGAGGAACACCAAAACATACCTTTGATTTGTCAGAGGATATGCCATCCACACATAGGAACTGATATCTTTCAGATAAATAAGATTGAAACCAGGCTAGAACATGTCCACGTAGCCCAATATTGGTTTCCAGTCTCTCTAAGAGAAGGGAGTGATCAATAGTGTCAAAGGCAGCACTAAGATCAAGAAGCAACAGGACAGATGCGGAACCTTTGTCTGAGGCCATTAGAAGGTCATTTGTTACCTTCACGAGTGCAGTCTCAGTGCGATGATGGTCTGAAACCGGACTGGAGCATTTCATAAATGTTTTTTGTCTTCAGAAAGGCAATTAGTTGTTGGGAAACACATTTTTCTAAGATTTTTGAGAGGAATGGGAGGTTCGATATTGGCCTATAATTTTTTTATATGTCTGGATCCAGATTAAATTTTTTTAGAAGAGGCTTAATTTCCGCTATTTTTAGTGAGTTTGGTACACATCCAGAGGAAAGGGAGCAATTCATTATGTTCAACATCGGCTGACCTAGCACCGAAAATAGCTTCTTAAGTAATTTTGTTGGAATCGGGTCTAGTTGACAATTTGTGGGTTTAGAACTCATTACTAATTTAGTGAACGTGACGAGCGATACATGATCAAAAAATTCAAGTGTCGCCATTGACACCAGGTCAGGGAGGTTCACGACATTCTCAGGACAACTGAGACTTTGGGGACTATAACTATTTAAGGAGTCAGTTATTTGTTTTCTAATGGTGATGATCTTTTCATCAAAGAAGTTCATGTATTCATTACAGCTAAAGTGAAGACCCACTTCACTTGTTGAGCATTGCTTTTTTGTTAAATTTGCAACTGTATCAAAGAGAAATTTTGTTTTGTTTTTGTTCACCTCAATCAGGTTGGAGAAATAAGTTGATCGAGCAGATGTGAGTGCTTTTCGGTATTGTAGTGTACTGTCTATCCAGGCTAGTCTGAATACTTCCAACTTGGTGGAGCGCCACTCACGCTCCAATTTTATGGCGGCTTGATTGAGTGCTCTAGTATTGTCTGTGTACCAGGGAGCGAGTTTCTTGTTGCGTATTTCTTTTGTTTTTAGTGGTGCAACCGTATATAATGTATTTTGCAGTGTTGAGTTTAGATCCTCGATTAGATCGTTTGCGGATTTATTTACTCTGTCATCGATGAGCGAGCTTGGAAGAATATCAAGAAATCTATTTGTAGTACGAGAATTTATAGTACGGCTTTTGAAAGTAATTTTTGTGGAGCAAGTGGGTTTCTTGTTTTAACGGTAAATGTAATAAGACAGTGATCCGATATTCCAGGATTTTGGGGGGAAATTATTAGATCTACAATATCTATTTCTCATGACAGGACTAAATCTAAGGTATGATTGTGGCAGTGTGTTGGACCCGAGACATATTGGACAAAACCCATTGAGTCAATTATGGCTCCAAAGGCTACGTTTTTTGAGTCGATTATGGCTCTCGGGCTCTAGAGACCATTTAACCAGCCTTGAGATTTTGTACCTTGACTTCGCATCGTGTTTGGGGATTCGGCATCTTGACCTTTCGCCTGTCCACAAGTACGTTTTTTTTGCCTTGCCTTGTTACCACAAAATAAACAAAACTCCGCAACTGGATTCCAACTCCTGTTTCGTCTGGATCATTAAAGGTATCAGATTATATCTACAGTAAGGTCACGAAATATTTGGACACCGACACAATTTTCATAATATTGGCTCTGTACACCACCAAAATGGATTTGAAATTAAACAACTGAGATGCAATTGAAGTGCAGACTTTCAGCTTTAATTCAAGAGGTTGAATTAAACAAAAATATCATATGAAACGTTTAGGAATTGCAACCATTTTCATATATTCCCCTTATTTCAGGGGCTCAAATGTAATTGGACAAAATAACAAAATCATAAATAAAATGTTTTATATAGTAAGTGAACATCTAAATGCATGTTCTGTTTCTAAACATGATTTTTCCTGAATCATTTCAAAACAGATTTAGTAATTATTCACAAATGAATAATGTAATGAAACATTAATGCATTATGCATATTCTTGCAAATATATTTCAAATTGCATACCGTTTTCTTTTTGAAAAGTTATGTTTATGTCACGCCAGGAGGAACTGTGCATACATCACACCTGCTGCCAATTTGGGTTTTAGTAGGGTATTTAGCCAGTAGGTGTGCTTAAGGATTTTGTCATTGATTCAGTGTTTGTTCACGGGTTCGTAGGAGAAGCATGGCCCCGGGTTTTTGTTTAGTATGCCAGGTTTTGGCTTCTGGCACATTTGATCCAGTGTCAGTGTGTCCAGCTTATGTTATAGCCTACTTCGTTTTGGAATCCTTGTTTGGAATGCCAAATAAAGGTACCTGTTCAGCCCTTCATCGCTGGTGTCCTTGCAATTGTTTCCACTGTCCTCAAACCTAACAGTTTGTCAGTGTACAAGGCTACGGCTGTTATTTTTGTTCTTAATTGTTCACTGCAATAGATCTATCTAGTATTGAAGTCTGTAGATATAGGCTGTTGTATAAGCATCTCCTGAAAATGTGGAGGCACTTGCAATATAGAATAATTTCTTATTTTAAGAGATTACTGATTAAAGAACTAAACACAAAGATTGTTTCTCATGATGGTATATGATTTGAAATAAGATTGGTCACTCTTCTTATATAATGATTGATAATGTTATATGCTAGAGAGTGACACTGACTATGCAATACCTGACTATGTCACGTAACAGTTTATCATTGTACAAGTATAATATAGTATTATTACATACCTGACTATGTAGTTATACTATAACCCATTAAATGTGTGCTTTCTGGGCGTAAGTGACTGTGGAATCAAAGAACATATATTAAAGTAACGGCTAAGTAACTTAATTAGTTTCTTTAAAAAGTAATGTTCCCCAACATTGGACATCATACACCTGAATAATTCTAGATTCATTGTGTCTCCTTCCAAAAACCATAGGTTGATATAAAAGTTAATGAAACATTACACCAAATTTGACTTCCTTATCCTCCTATGCAGACGTTTTATTTTTATATTTTATAAATGCATAATAATACATTTTCATTTAATCTGTTACTATTTTGTTTTGTTTTCTATTGATGCGTCCATGTGAATCGATGATATGATGTATTATACATGAAGCCTGATACATTTGTATGTATCATACATGAAGCCTGATACATTTATATGTATCATACATGAAGCCTGATACATTTGAATGTATGATACATGAAGCCTGAAACATTTGTATGTATCATACATGAAGCCTGATACATTTGTATGTATCATACATGAAGCCTGATACATTTGAATGTATGATACATGAAGCCTGATACATTTGTATGTATCATACATGAAGCCTGATACATTTGTATGTATGATACATGAAGCCTGATACATTTGTATGTATCATACATGAAGCCTGATACATTTCGGACAGAGTGTGTGTTTTTTTGTGCATCAACAGACTGCCAGGGTGGTCCGTAATGATTTTTGTTAAAAGAATAATCTGTATTTTGCATCATTATGGAGTGACACTTAAAAAATGTCTGATGCTAATACTTTTAATGTTTCACCAATACCCCCCTTTAAAAAATCCGTAATTCATGAGTCATATCATATTCAACATTCCGTTGAATATGATAAAATTACACACACACTCACAGATCTGCCCCAGCTCCTTTCTCCTAGGGATGGTGGAGGAAAGAGAGGAGCTAATGTTATTTCTGCTTCAGAGGTCTGGATGTTATTTGCAATTTCATGACAGTAGAGGTCATTTCAGTTTCACCTTTTTACTGTTAATTTACTCTATACTATGTTGAAATAGGATGGACATGGACAAGTATTCAATACACAGTTTTATTTAGTCTGTCAAATGTCACCATCCCCCAATAAACTATTTATTACAATTAATCGTATGATTTTATGGTATAGAAAACCAGATAAATTATGCCCTATTTGTCCTATCCCTGAACCCTAATCTAAATCCTTATACTAAGCTGTAATTTTTGCCTAAATTTAACCTACCCACAATGCCTGACCCAACTCTAACCGTTAACCCAACCCTTAATACCTTAACCTTTTTCAGGATTTTTCTACATATACAGGGCCTTCGGAAAGTATTCAGCCTCCTTCACTTTCTGCACATTTTGTTGTCCCCATGAAAACAAAGTGAAAATATTTTTTAACATTTGTTTCAACTTATTGAAAGTTAAAAACTGAAATATCACATGTTCATATTCAGAGCCTTTATCCTGACATCCCAAATTGAGCTCAGACGCATCCTGTGTGATTTGATCAGGTCTGTCTGTGTCTATATTTTTTTGGTGACCTTAGAATCTGTAACTAGTTCTGAAAAGGTTTTTCCTCCCAAAAGGAACCATTAAGTATCTTAAAAAACAGCTTTTCTGTCCAGCAAAGACTTTGAATCTTTAAGTTATCATAATGTAACTCTCAAAATTGTTGATATTCATATCAACAGAATGGGTCATTTAGTCTATTAAACAAAATCAGTTATCAAGTGAGAATTAGGCAAGTGTAAACAATAAATAAATAAGGAGAATGGGTGTAGCTTTTAGTCTTGATGGTATGGCTTTGACTGTTAGAAGTAATTCAGTGTTACTGAGTGTTCTGTTCTTTAGTCATTGAATCAGGAAGACTATGTCTACCCACCATCTAACTCTTCACTCCTCCTTCCCCCTCCAGTGTTCCTGTGTCTCTGAATATAAAAAGAAGGCTATTATCAAGGTTTATGCCCCTTGTAACCATACTGTCCAACAGTTGCACTGGGATAGCAATTAATGAGGAGGTGTAGCATTGGGACCTCTTGGTGGGTGCATGTGTGTGTGTGTGTGTGTTGACTGGGCTAGGCATCTGATGTGATGTGAATTATAACTCTTTGCCACTAGCTCTAAGTGTCTGGAAACTCAATACAAATCCTCTTTTCTGCAGACAAAGCACAATGCCACAGAGGGAGAAATGAGTTTTAGGTTAAGGCTTTGTACTATTCAACAGATTACATTACTCTCCATTTTAAATTACTTTAACCAATGCTCTTATCTGGCCCTACTCATAGCTTTTACAGACTAGCAGTTTACTCCAATTCTGCATTTCAGGCATTTTAGATGAATACAGAACTGGTATTTTGGTTGTGTAAAAAGGGGCCAAACTGATATCCCATTCAGCCATTACGACCTGTCGTCTGTTTATATATTTATTTGTGTTATTTGGGAAGCGACTCTCCTATGTTTCCACTCTCTCCCCCCAACATGTCAGTACACATCAGGACAGAAACTACTCAGTTGATTTCAGCACTACTCTTTATTTTTTATCACTGTTTTGTTGCTAATGTTACATCCCTTGCATCTGCTGAAAGTTAGAAAGGTAACATTTTATGTACAAAACGTGTGTATCAACGTAACATTAACAGTGAAATGGTAGCTCTACTGTAGGTGTCTGCATGCACCAAACTATGTGTTCTTATATTTTATTTACTATATCAAACATGTACACGTTTATAATACGCATATGTAGAATGGAAATTGTTTTTGCATATCCCAACTACCCCTGAGACACCCTCTGAGACTGGGGTAAGCGCCAGGGTCTGTCAATATTAACGACCCTTAAGCTTTTAGTGTTAATTGCGTTGCTCCAGGGTGCTTCAATAGATTTTCAATTTGTTGGCTAGGCATTTGAACTAGCAACCTTGCCATCGCTGGCCCAACTCTGTAACTGCTAGGCCACCTATCTCTGGAATCAATGGTACAAAGCTCAAGTCCCTTTTTCCAAGGTCGTTACTCAGTCTGACACTATATGTCTCCACCCTTTCAGAGATATCCTTTTTTCCTCCTATTAGGGCACTCGATGCTGGAGTGCACATTTTCATAACAAATGGCTTCTGTTGCCTTTTCCCAGTGCTGGCCATCTAATTGACAACAGTTTAAACCTTGCGAATCGGGTGGTTTGGATGTAGAAAACATTCTGGGGAAAAAAGCTATTTTTAACCTGGAGAAAGACTTTATTTAGACTGCCGGTAATCACCATACTACTTTCTGCGTCACAACATTGACAATGTTTTGCTATGCGTAAGTTCACACATTGGAAACGTTTTTTGATATAACAAATGGCTGTAAGAAGTTCTAGCAGCAGTTCAATCACAAGAGGGGCAGAGGGGCGCCAGGCCTTCCTGGGGCGTAATTGCGCTCCAGTTCTATACATGACTCAGCAATATACTGTGTTCTCAAAGTTAACAATTTACTGCAAAACCACACAGGTTACTCTCTCTCACTCGCTATCGCTCTCTCAGACCCTCTCCTCTCTTTCGCTCCCTCTCCGCTTGTATTTACATAACTCGCGCCTTATAGCCATTCATTCATATATCAATTGTGCGTTTGTTCTCTAACATGACGCATGTAAGTGCACTCTCTCTCGTTGCAGTGGCTTAGGTTTACACTCTTTATTCACGGCAACTTGGTCCAAGTCTACCAGAGTAATGTGGTGGTATCAAAATAAAATGAATCAATAGGTGCACTGCCGCCGCCTCTGTTTCCACCAAAGTAAACAGTTAGAGAATAATTGAATGAGTGCCTCTCCGACTGAGACAAATGACTCTCATCTGTGACTGATTGGACTTGTTGCTGCTGCCCTCTTCTCTCTCCTTTCACTCGCTCACTCCCCTCACCACAGCTACTCTCATTGGTTTTCTTGCACTCTCTCCCTGCCCCGTAAATTGAAATTCAAATCAGGTGCATTTGTAACCACAACAAACTACATGCTGTTTCCAAATATTTCAAGAGGTTTTGAGACAAACTTTTAGGTGAGATGAGACGATGTTAGCTTTTGTTTTGCGGTTGGCCATGCATTAGCTCCTCTCAAATTCTCACAAAGACTATTTAATTTGAATATTAATGTATCCTGGGGTATCACTTTTTATTTTGGTATACAAAGTAATGTATGTGGTCCCCTTTTATACAGACAAAATGTTTAGCCCACTGTTGGCTGCATGGACCTTTTTTTCATAGCCATAACGGTGGACAGGAAGTGGGGTATGGCTGACCACCATTAGGTTAGTGACTTAACCCAGCATAAGGAGTTACCTTCAAGACCCTTAACATGGGCTGAAATAACCAATGTCCAAAAAAATGAATCTGCAAATAACGTTAAGTTTGTTTGAAGAGCAAGTCTTAGTCAGCCATCTTATATCTAGCTAATGTTGTGTGCACCTCTGATCTGACAATATCACGAACATCCAGTTATCTACTTCACATGACATGAAAGGGATGCAGCTAATTAGTGCTGTATACAAAGCTAACATTAAACACTTTTTCGCAAAGCTATCAGCTTCCTGCCTCCTGTTGGATTCTACAAAATTCCCCTTTAAACATTTTAGGTAACTGTTATGTTCCCAAAATTAAATTAAAATTCCCATTGCTAGCTTGGAATTCAACCTGACAACCTCTTGTTTACAAGTTGGATGACATTACCTCTAGGCTAACTTGCTGCCTGCTGAAAACAGACCAAACATATCCATTAGTGTCATATGTGATATTTGAATTTGATTTGCTGATTCGGAAGAATGGCCAGAAGTGCTTTAACCTTGGAAGAGTGGCTTAAACATCATCCTCTGAAGCAACAATTCCTCCCAGACACATTTTGGGGATCTTTGTCCTTTCCGCTAATGAAAAAAGCTAAGAAATATGTTTATGTCAGCAGATGTAGAATTAGCTGTATCTTAGCTATAGTTAATGTGACAAGCCATCATGAAAGTAATTTTCCTCAATAGTGATTGTTAATTCAGTGTTAAATCATAAACACTTTTTTAGTCATTTCCTAATAACGCCATTTGAAATGGTAAAAGTGAAAATGGCAAAAACATCCACATTACTGTGAAAAAGCAGAGTTAGCATGGAAAGGGGATCCATCAGTACTGGAGAAAACCAACAAGTGAAAAAAAGTGGTTGGTTATGTATTGTTGTGCAGCAACACTGAAGAAGGCCTTTGTAGAGATCCAGTGGGGCTTTGCTATTGTCTAGGCTTAGCTCTATCAGCTGTAATTACTTTAAAATGCTGATAAGACAAAGTTAATGGTATTCACAAACTCTACGATGAGACGTCTATGTATAATCAGACAAGCAAATGAAAAAGTAACAACTAATAACTTCGGTCTCACTTTAAAACCTTACATAAAATGCCTTGAAGACTTTCGTTTGGCATGCTGTCGTAAGTGATCACATTGGTTGAGTATCTCACACATATTTTAAAACATTTTTAAGTAGGATACTTAGTTGAACGATCTTTGATCAAGGCAGTTAACCCCGATTGCTTTCCAGGCGCCCAATGTGGCAGAACCATGCAGCTCCAGCTTGGATTTATCCTCCATTCCATCATCTACCTTTATTCAGGTGAGTTCATATAGTACACTTACATGTTCAAAATGTCTATATTTAAATAGACTACGTCCTGGTAGATGTTAAATTGCCCCCATACAGTAATAGCGTGGAGTATCACAACATTGTAATCTCTTACCACTGACCTCTGAACTTTTCCTTGAGATTGGATCACATGATTGCAAATGAGTGTCTGTGTAGGTTTAATCCAACTCTTCACAGAACTGGTGAAAACCAATTTAGACATAAACACTTCTTTATCATTACTCTGGAAAACCCTTAAAGGTGCACTTTGGTCATGTTATCATCCATCTGAAATGTCTTTCCAGGAGAAAAGTCCCACCTTGCGAACACATTGGTGGTGGAAATATCTCTGATACAGGGTAAGGTCACTTTAAGTCAAAATTAATTTTTGGAGGGGCTGGGCAATTTCAATTGAGTGACCAGATTGAATATCTGAGTGGCTGTTTCTTATCACTCTAGGCAGTGACCCCAGTGGAAGGGACAACCGTGAACGTTGTCCTGGGCCCAGGCCTGGGGGGGCCCATTTGCTTGGCTTAAATATATTTATTAATTAGTCAGTCAATTTTAGTATTCAGTACTATCGAGAAAGTTACACAGTTATTAAACAGAAGAATTGCATTGATGAAGGGATTCTTGTTTTTTCATGTTTTTTGCTGTTTTTTTTAACAGCGTTATGATTCAACCTTTGTCTGTAAAAATGGTTTATTCTACCAACAGCCAATCAGTGATACCCTAACACCTACAGCCAATCAGTGATACCCTAACACCAGCACCAACACAACTCTGTTAAAGCTGCAATAGGTACTGTAGGATTTCTTCAGTAAAAAAACAAACGTTCAGTGCCAGTGGAATGTCAATATATAATTTTTAGAGCATGCCACTACTTCCCAGAAATTCTGTTCCAGCAATCCCATTCCAGCCAATCGCCTTCTGCAAGGCAGGCTTTCCTCCTTGACTTATTTCTTACAGAAAGCGATAAAGTTCGCTTTCTGTAAGAAACTATAATGGCAGCTAGAGACCAGGACGACAAACTGTCAATTCCTCCCTTGTCTACTACAGCATATACTACAAAAACGGCAAAGAAGCGAAAGAAGACTTAGACCAACTCTCTACAGCTAGCTACCAGGAACCCTAAGCTAACGTTATTTAGCAAGGCTAAGAAGAACATCAAACTCTGAGTTAGTACTTTTTTTGGAACAGGTAATTCCATTTTTCATATTCAGATCTTCATTCTCTATCAGGCATTGGTGTGGAACCGCTTTCTGACCAGTGAGTACAATTGCAAAATTCTGTAATAGTTTTTTTACTGAAAAGATCCTACCTAGTTGTAATTTAACCAACATAAATTTGTCTAACTACAGTAGCTACCTGGCTAAAACACTGCCACCATGCAAACAAAACTAGGAGCACAGAAATGGAAGAATAAATCTAAAAGAGAACGCCAAAATATGTGTAGCAGTTAAGTAATGGCTGATTGGGATTGAGAAGGTTATGAATTGAAAACATGCCATAATAAATTACCTGTGTTGAAAACAAAATAATGTGAATGTGGCCTAGTCATGAATTAAAATATTTAACAATAAAATGTTAATTACCTGTTTTTTGGACAGTAATATCATTACTATTTATTTATTTTGTGGCCCGTGGTTTGGGTCCTAAATGTTGCATTCTGTCCCAGGCCTTTGGATTCCTGTCGACTTTCCTGACTTTAGGCATCCAGGAAGAAACAAATTGGGAATATTAAGCTGAACAGGAAATACATTAACTTACTAAAATAGGAAGAATATTTGTCATCCAACTAGAGGGTAAAACAAATTACTGCATAAAACTGAGTGTTGTATGATCTACAAAATCAAGTGAGTTACTGGAGAGGTACTTTCTTCCGCTCTTATTCCCCAAGGACATTAATGTCAGGTTTTGATTGTTTAAAATCTTAGACACACACCTAAGCAGATACCAATCCCTTAGATATGCAGAGCCTTCTCAATCAACCAAAGTCTCTCTGATAAATATGAAAAACAAGCAAAACCCTAGAATGGCAAGACCCCAAGGGCAGATAGATTCCCCTGTGAATGTAAAAGATGGCGTTTAATGGGAAGAAGGTATATGCCTACAGAGGAGAGTATCTGAACAGTAACTGAAAGTGTGGTAGTTTTAATCCCAGAGATGACAATGTGAAAAGTATGTTGTTCTGTTCCTGAGCAAGCAGTTAACTCTAACTGCTCCCAGGCAGTTTCCTTCAATATGTTCTCAGTGAACTTACATGGTAAAAAGATGTAAAATGTTGATGTTTTTCCAATCACCTTACCTGCACAAAATGTTTTCCCATGCTAGTGATGAGGGATGCCTGCCTTTTCTTCTGGATGGCGTAGACACCCAATTACATCTAGAAAGGCAGGGTTAGAGAGGAAGTAGAGTAATAGAGACTGAATTATCCCCTTAAAACAGACAAAATATATTTTTTAAAATCTCTGCTTAACAGGCTAGGCACATTGGTAGGCAAATGTATTTGGATAATTTTGGCTAAAAGAAAACAGAAACTCATTCTTCGATTTTAGGCATCTGTTTAATATAATATATTCACCAAGGTGAAAAAATGTGGACTGATCACTATATGTACAGTTAGGTCCGGAAATATTTGGACACTGACACAACTTTCATAATACTGGCTCCGTACGCCACCACAATGGATTTGAAATGACCGAGCTGCAACTGAAGTGCAGACTTTCAGCTTTAATTCAAGGGGTTGAACAAAAATATGTTATGAAACGTAGAGGAATTGCAGCTATTTTCGTACACAGTCCTCTTATATCAGAGGCTCAAATGTAATTGGACAAATTAACACAATCATAAATAAAATGTTCATTTTTAATACTTTGTTGAGAATCCTTTGCAGGCAATGACTGTTTGAAGTCTGGAACACATGGGCATCACCAAAACGCTGGGTTTGCTCCTTTGTGATGCTTAGTCAGGCCTTTACTGCAGCTGTTTTCAGTTGTTATTTGTTCGTGGGTCTTTCTGCCTTAAGTTTTGTCTTCAGCAAGTGAAATGCACGCGCGATCGGGTTGAGATTAGGTGATTGACTCAGGCATTGCAGAATATTCCTCCGAGGTTGCTTTCGCAGTATGCTTTGGGTCATTGTCCATCTGTAAAGTGAAGCGCCGTCCAATCAACTTCGCTGAATTTGGCTGAATCTGAGCAGAAAATAAATCCCTATACACTTCAGAATTCATCTGGCTGCTTCTGCCTTCTGTCACATCATCAATAAACACTAGAGACCCAGTGCCATTGGAAGGAACTGCGGTGGCTTTTTTAGATGTTTTTTGACAAAGTCTAATCTGGCCTTTCTATTCTTGAGGCTTATGAATGGTTTGCACCTTGTGGTGAACCCACTGTATTTGCTCTTGTGAAGTCTTCTCTTCATGGTAGACTTGGATAATGATATGCCTACCTCCTGGAGAGTGTTATTCACTTGGCTGGATGTTATGAAGGGGTTTTTCTTTACCATGGAAAGGATCCTATAATCATCCACCACAGTTGTGTTCCATGGACATCTAGGCCTTTTTGTGTTGCAGAGTTCATCAGTGTGTTCTTTTTTTCTCAGAATGTACCAAACTGTTGATTTGGCAAGTCCTAATGTTCCTGCTATCTCTCTGATTGATTTTTTTTGCAGCCTAAGAATGGCCTGTTTCATTTGCATTGAGAGCTCCTTTGGCCGCATGTTGTGGGTTCACAGCAACAGCTTCCAGATGTGAATGCCACACCTGGAATCAACTCCAGACCTTTTACCTGCTTAATTGATGAGGAAATAACAAAGGAATAGCCCAAACCACACCTTCCAGGCTAAGCCCGAGAGCACACAGACTTTTTCTTTCTCTCTTTTTTGTTTTTCCTTGTTTTTTCATGTCTTTATTTTGTCTTTTCTTGTATTTTTGTTTAAGAAAAAATGAAACTCCCGTTCTTTTTACATTTGTAACATTTTGTTGCTTCTAATAAAGCATATTTCAAACAGAATCTTGCATGATAAATCACTGACGTGAAATGTATTTTATATTCTATAGAAGTCATGTTTTTCCTTCCTAAGGTGAAATGTTTGGCCACGATGCTACTATATCAGCATGCCACTATATGACCTGTGCTGGACGCTGTGTTCCATGAGGTGCTGAGGTTTGTTACAAACTCCAAAACTCTTATCCATCACTAGCCTCTATATGAGACTGGATTTACCTTTCTAAGCTCACTGAATAAGCCACTGGTATGTCTTGACTTATAAGGCCATACTAAGACATCTACCATTTTTCTGCGTATGGTTGAAATCTTACAAACAGCAGTTTTAAGGATTTTTTTTTTTAAGTGCAACTACGGATGTTTTCCTTTTCCACTGCAATTTGCTCAGCTTTGGATGGTAGCTTGTGGAGTCATACAT
This sequence comes from Esox masquinongy, assembly GCA_016801175.1. Taxonomy (NCBI): domain Eukaryota; kingdom Metazoa; phylum Chordata; class Actinopteri; order Esociformes; family Esocidae; genus Esox; species Esox masquinongy. The sequence goes on along the minus strand of JACXGI010005296.1, from coordinate 33,877 downwards.
CAAATCCAAACATATCCATGTGTTCCAGAGAATGCCCCGACTTGAACGGGATTACTGATGATCTTGTAGCTCTGTAGCAACCGTTTGGTCATGTCGGTCATTTGTGGCAAGACAACTCCCACCGACAGTCCGGACAAATTCGTCTGTAGCTCCAGCTGTGAAACTAAGAGTGACAAATAGTGTGTTCCCGTGGCTCTTTCTTTGATTTTTAGCCCATGAAAAGTCAATAACATACAGCCTTGATATGGATATGTTTATTAGTCATTTTACAAAAAGAAACAGAAAAATAATGCTATTGTGACAGTTGGAGCTTTTTTCAGCAGGAATTGTCTTTTGTTGTTTCAAGCACGGTTAAAGTAGGCCTGCATGTTATGTACTTTTGACAGTATAAGGGATTAACGGGATAATGAAGAAAACCCAAAAATGTCAGCCCCTTTTGAGTCCCTATTATATTTTTTATAAAGGTTCAAATATCATTTCGTCCTTTAAAACACTTTCATTTGCATTTAAGATTAGGCTAGATCACAGTTTAACACTGGGAATCAACAAAGTCATCCTCGTTAGGGGGATTGGCCTGATAAAATCAACAGATAAGAATCATGGTACTTCCGCCAAAGCAGCATGTTCACCCTACATTGTACGGCACATGCTATGAAATGTAAATTTAAAAAATCCTTCCCAACCAATATTAATCCGTGCCCCTTCAATCAAATCCGCCTAGACCCGGGGCTGGTTTCAATGTGCATGGAATAAATCTGATAGAGCTGAAAAAAGATGAGTTTATTCTGTTTAAACAACAGCACGTCATAATACAATGTTTGATAATTGTTGGCAGCTAAATCTACAATGGGGTGTGGTGGTACTGACAAATCAAGATTTGGAGAATCCTCCAGCTAAGTTTTAATCTCCTGTTTTGCAGCATTTTGACTTTCCAGCAGACTACAACTCCGATTGTCAAAGGGCCGGTTTCTCAGACGCGGATCAAGCCTAGCCCAGGACTCAAAAACCAAGCTCAATGGAGTTTTCTATTGAACTTGATTCTTTAGTCCTAGACTAGGCTTTATCCGTGTTCGCGAAACCAGCCCAAAGAGTTGTTGATAAAACAAACTGTAAAGCGCCACTGCTTGATGAATGTTGCCTACGCAGTTGCTAACACCTCAAAGAGTTGACCCATTTTCACCTACATCACTCCAGTATCAATATTCCCATAGCAACATGAAAACGCAAAGAAACAGCAAATCTAGGGGCTCCAACATTTAATAGTGTGAGATCGACGCCCAGTCCACCTTCACATCTTCAGCCTCCAGCACACAGCGCACTTCCCGTTCCCCATGAACACAGCTCACTCCCCGGTTCCCAATCGCCTGAATGTTGATCACCTGTTCACCCACCTGGTTCTCATTAGTTGTTCCCTATTTAGTTCTGTTTGATGCTCCAGTTTCTTTGTGAGGTATTGTTTTGTTTTGCGCGACATACTAAGCCGTTTTTGAGAGTTCTCTTTACGTATCGCCTGCCTGTGTACCAACCAGCCTTCCAGCCTGTTACGTCTTGACCCTGTTTTGAGCCTGCCTGATTTTGTGCCTTCGGCATTCTGCTCTACTGTGTAGCGATCAGCCTTCCAGCCTGTTAATTCTTGACCCTGTTTTGAGCCTGCCTGATTTTGTGCCTTCGCCATTCTGTTTTCCGGTGTATCGACCTTTGCCTGTCTGACTACTGCCTTTTTGGAATAATAAATTACGCCCTGCGTAGAGTTCCACTCCACCATCTGGGTCCTTGTTGTATTCTTACAGATAGTTTAAATTGATTACTTAAATTAAATATTATTACAATATTTAACTTACAGATCTGATAGTTGATTATACCTGGCTTGTAGGTGTTCTATGCTTTCAAAGCTACTTTTTTTAATGCATATTTTGTTTAACTATCCACAAAAGCAGGATGAATCATGCCTAGTACTAAAAATTTAGAACATCTCGAACTGCTCTTACAACTTGTGAACAAATGAGTAAACAAACAGGCAAGAAAGAAAAAAGAAAGAAAACAGAACATTCGCACACTGGATACTATGGGATTTGGAGAATACGCATGTTTTGGGCCACCTATGCAAAGCATTGACAAGGAGAGACTTTTTCAGTACATTTGAATGTCAGCTGGCAGATTACTCCTCAGATTTCGCTCAAGAGAAATCATATCTTGTCTGTGTTATCAAAGGCTAGCTGTGACCCTACCTTTTTTTGCCACTGGCAGCACACAGCAAAGCATCACATTGAGCTTACAAGCTGGGAAACTCAACAGCCTGTGCAGTTGTCTCAGAAGTGTGCACAGCTATCTGGGATGCCCTGAAGTCAGACTTTCCTTCTGTAACAAAATGAGAAGAAGAAATCGCTAGAGAGTTTTGGGAGGTTTGGAATTATCCTTTGTGTGTAGAAGCTATCGGCTGGAAGCACATTCTGATTTTTTCAACTACGCTGGCTTCTTTATGGTCCTGATGGCAGACTGCAATGACTGTTTGACCATGGTTGACGTTGGTGCAATATGGTCTAGGAAATGCGATTTTTGTGCAAAACTCCTGAAGGCCAACTGCCTCTACCAGGGCCACACTGAGCTAACATGTCTTTGTGAGAGACGTGTCTTGTAATATGATGTTGGAATTACACTCATTTGTAAAAGTTGGGGAAATATTTTTATGCTTCATTCTTTGAGTGCTCTGGGATTCCAGATGGTAGCTTATGTTTATAACCTTTATATCCCTGTGCAACACTAATGACATGCTTCTTTATTTTCATTCCAATGTTCAGCTTGCCTTGATTTATAACTACCGAAACTCAAGAGCCAGATAAATCTCAGAAAAACTGCTTGGCATACTTGTCACGAGACGGAGAATCCTGGGAAGGGCCCTCAAGGTCGCCCCAGACAAAGCTGAAACCCCAGTGAAGGCATTGTGCCATACGCCTTCACAACTACCTCTGCACCGCTGACACTGACAGCACAGACTTATCAATGTAAATCAATCCCAAATTTGCTGACTATTCCTCACCCGCTTGAGGTGTGCATCCTGGAGAGTGGAGACAGATGGTACAAAGGGATACAGCTCATTCTAGATGGCCGAGTGGCTTTCCAGGACACACCATCACACGCTGTATAGTACACTACTACACTAGTACAACGTTGGATTGTGTTTGCACATACTCTTGGTATGTAGGTTTGTAATGATACATTTTTAAATAAGTAAGATCTAACAGTGACATTGTGCTTTTAAATAGGAAAATGAAAAAGCAGCAAAAAGAAAATGTGTAAACTAAAGTGGAACGTTTTATTTTAAAGCACAGTAACTAGCTTGATAACGAGTAGTGACATTCTGTACTGCTAATGCACTATGTTTATATTTTTCAGTGGCTGTAAAACAAACACTGAAGTTCTGCCCAGAGTGCGAATTATACAATGACAATCGAGGGGGTCAACTTTTTTCCAGGGGGCGAAAAGGGATCCCAGTACAGCACATGCGTGTGCTTCAGTGAACTGAAGTCTTACAATCCTCACAGTATCTAACTTGTTTAACATAATATAGATGATAAATCCAATCCATTACACCAGCTCATAGGGCACGAAACACACAACTTTTTCAGGGCTTACCAACAAAGTATCCTAGACAACAACTGCCAGCATGTCAGACACACGCACACACACACAACAACAGCAGACCATGATTTCTGCTCAAACACAGACCCACACAAAACCTGAACCAAAGACACTATCAACATGCCAAAGAGGTAGGCAGATGTGTTACTATCATACAGCATCTAGGCCTGTGCCTGACTAAAATTAAAGGCATAGACCAACCTAAAATCTTATTTGTCAGCTGTTTTCTTACTTGGACTATTAGACTATTTTCAAGGTAAGAAAACAGCTGACAAATTTGGCTGATTTTTGGGTCTATGCCTTTAAGTAGTAGCTAGGCTAATGTTTCAGTCTTCAAAGTAACCTAATGCAAAATATTCTATCAAATCAGTCTTACCTTTTAATATTGACCACAGAGGTTTGGGTTGACTCTCCTGGACTAAGGTGACCAGATTTCTGAAATGTAAACTGCAGACATTTCCAGTTTGGCGATCAATATATTATTAAGATTTACAATGTTATTAGCCATGAAATACAAAAAGGGGACAATTCCAGTTTAATGTATTTAGTCTCAAAGGCACACTGTGATAGACATAAAAAAGAACTAGCTATATTACAGAAACACTACAGACAATACTCAACAACATAATAAATAAATGAGATGAGATTGGTAACTACATAATATACTTATACCAACCTAATCTGTGCACTTCTCAGAAGAATTCAGGCCTATTTTGGATTGCATGTGTCACTCCTGTTACTCTGTTAACATTTTCTTCTCCTCCAATCTTTCTCCTATTTTCTTCACTTGTCTTCCTTCCTTTCCTTCTCTTTACCTTTCCACCTCACTCTTCTACACTCTCCTTCCTTCACTCTTTTTACTCCCTTAATATTTCCTTCACACTCTCTCCTTCCTCCAATCTTTAATTTTATGAATAGTACACTATTAGACAAAATAGTTTGGTTAACAGATTCCCATTGCTTACCTCATTTTTGTTTTTAATCTCAAAAACATTTTTTGGAATAATAAATTGGAAGGCTCTGTAATCATATCTTTACCTTTCCTCTATCTCCTTCACTATTCATCCTATCCAGTCTTCCTCTTCACTCTCTATGCTAATGTTATCCATGAACATTTCTAAATATATTTTCACACTACTTATTATAATGCCAAACCACTAAAATTCTAATCTACAGATAAATATACTCATAATTAATTCTGCATTAATTTAATATGATCATATTTTCATAATAGCCCGTCCACTACATGTTTACATGTGAACACTTCTTTACGTAGCTACCATAACAGTCGCTAGCTAACCTAGCTAGCTAACTTAGTCTACATAACGTTAACTACCATAACCTATTTAAAACCTTATAGAGCAGACCATCTGTCTATTCAATCAATTGTGACATTATAACATCACTACAGTAGCTAGTATCTCACACGACTGAAAACTGTCTTGAAGAGACGTTTGTGGTGATGTTGTGGAATCACTTGCCACCTGCGATCTTCTGGCCGAGTTTTCCAAAGCAGCTTTCTCTAAAATTAGCGCGAGCAAGTACTTAGTAGAAGAGTAGGCTGTACACCACTGAGTAGGCTGTACTGGCCGGTCTTTCTTGCCACGTAAAATATTATTTCTCTTTGCTGTTTTTAACGCACACTTGAAAACGGGGACATTTTCCGGGGACCGCTCCAGCCGGAGACAGGCCACCGGAAAACGGGGACGTCTGGTCACCCTATCCTGGACTGCAGAAAGTCAGAAAACATGCAAATGAGGGGAAATCTCCGACAGATTTGACTGAAGTAACGGCCGTTCTGCCGACCATAACCAATGGCAAAACTCAGGAACACGTTAAATTGTTACATTTCCATGCTGTTTAAGCCATAATAAATTATTTTCAAATGTGCTAGTTTAACCAAGGGACTCCCTTGAAAGAGAAGAGATCATCAAACCATCTTATCAGCACAAAAGCAGTCCAACTTTTGCCGGGAACTTGCGGTACGTGACTCATGCGTACCCCCAGTTTCATTAAAAAATTCCACTGCAGGGCTGGGAATGAGGCAGGCAGATCAGACGTTCAAACTAACCTCAAGGTTAATAAATGGTATGGTTCACTTTAGGGGTGTCTGAAATCATATTACAAGATTCTTCCAGGCATGAATATGGTAAATATATAGCAATATTTACTATTACAGGTAAGAACGGTATATAAATGTTTCGACCCCCAGACCTGCTGTTTTTTTTGCTCTTTTTGGGGGGCCCAAGTCTTAATTAGGGGGGTCAAAACCCCCCAGTAATTTGAAACCTGGTTCTTCCCCTCTAGTGTACAGTACACAATGTACTGGTATGTTGCCCTTATAACCTTTTTTGTGTTGCATTACATTTGAGAGGCCACATAGTGAGGGAAAAATGATTTGATCCCCTGCTGATTTTGTACGTTTGCCCCCTGAGAAAGAAATTATCCGTCTATAATTTTAATGGTAGGTTTATTTGAACAGTGAGAGACAGAATAACAACAAAAACAAGATAACATAAAAAATGTTATAAACTGATTTGCATTTTAATGAGTGAAATAAGTATTTGATCCCCATTCAATCAGAAAGATATTTGGCTCCCAGGTGTCTTTTATACAGGTAACGAGCTGAGATTAGGAGAGTGCTCCTAAACTCAGCTTGTTACCTGTATAAAAGACACCTGTCCACAGAAGTAATCAGTTAATCAGATTCCAAATTCTCCACCATGGCCAAGACCAAAGAGCTGTCCAAGGATGTCAGGGACAAGATTGTAGACCTACACAAGGCTGAAATGGGCTACAAGACCATCGCCAAACAGCTTGGTGAGAAGGTGACAACAGTTGGTGTGAATAATCGTAAATGGAAGAAACACAAAAGAACTGTCAATCTCCCTCGGTCTGGGGCTCCATGCAAGATCTCACCTCGTGGAGTTGCAATGATCATGAGAACGGTGAGGAATCAGCCCAGAACTACACAGGAGGATCTTGTCAATGATCTCAAGGCAGCTGGGACCATAGTCACCAAGAAAACAATTGATAACACACTACGCTGTGAAGGACTGAAATCCTGCAGCACCTGCAAGGTCCCCCTGCTCAAGAAAGCACATGTACAGGCCCGTCTGACATTTGCCAATGAACATCTGAATGATTCAGAGGAGAACTGGGTGAAAGTGTTGTGGTCAGATGAGACCAAAATCGAGCTCTTTGGCATCAACTCAACTCATTGGTTTGGAGGAGTAGGAATGCTGCCTATGACCCCAAGAACACCATCCCCACCGTCAAACATGGAGGTGGAAACATTATGCTTTGGGGGTGTTTTTCTGCTAAGGGGACAGGACAACTTCACTGCATCAAAGGGACGATGGACGGGGCCATGTACCGTCAAATCTTGGGTGAGAACCTCCTTCCCTCAGCCAGGGCATTGAAAATGGGTCGTG
>JACXGI010005296.1:0-18784 GCA_016801175.1 Esox masquinongy | reverse complement strand
CTACAAAATAATCCCCTCAAGGGTCATAAAACAGGGAGAATGCGACCTTACGGGGACATTTTGCCAGTCCCCATGAGGAAACAGGCTATTTTTGGGTTATGGGTCAAGTTTAGGAATGAAAGCTACAGTAGCAGTTCAATTTAGACTTAAGGTTAAGGATTACAGGTTAAGTTAAGTTTGGGTTAAAATGAAGGTTAGGATTAGGGTTAGTAAATTCGTCAGTGTAATCGAGTTTTGTTTCCGATAGGTAAGTAAATATGTGTATATGTGTGTGTACCATATGAGGAGGGGACAGCATAAAGTAAGCCGTTTCTACATTCACACAGGCAGCCCAGGTCTGACCTTTTGCCCAATTATTTGCAAAGGGGCTAATCTGATTGTTAATAGAGCTGCCTGTGAAACAACATAAGTGTGGCCAATTAGTAATATCAGCTGCTCAGTGTTAAATTGGTATGTTGTAGAGGTCCCTTTTCAACATTGAAACAATCAAGAGATTATACCAGGTATGTAACTTCTCTAACAAGGGGCCAAGTGGTCACATGACATTCTACACAGCATATAATCATAATTATCCCGCTAGAAAAGAGCAGTGACATCAAATGTTGGCTTGATGAGAGAGTAGCATCGGAAAGCAGGGCGTATAGATTGCACCTCCAGAGACACAGACTGCAGGCCCTACAAAACCCAGCCTGGGGTTATAAAAACAGACTAATTCAGGTCCTCCCAAAGTGAATTTCTGATGTGATTTCTTCACAAGAGTTTTGTTTGATTGTCTTTCACGAGGGAAATCATCTTGCTCTGGGCAAATGAGCGGAGACAGTCTTCTTCCCTATATCCTCTCCAAACCCAGATTCTTCTCTGTTGCTCTCTCTCTCACCCAATTCTCCAAAATCTCTCTCTGCTTTTCTATTCAGTTGAACTTGGCCTCAGAAAGAATACATTTGCATTCTATAAAAACATCAGCTCCTTAACGTATCTTTCTTAAACACCACTGTTGCACTGTAGCTCTTGCCAGTTTCAGGGAGAAAAGAGGGAGACGTTAAACGAGACGGGAAGATTGGCAAAGACTTTAGAAATATTAATAAGATGAAAAAGGCGCTTAAGCTAACAGTGTAGGGGACCACTAAACTTAGCTGAATAATGTTGAGATGGCCTCAATCTGATGTGCAATATGTGAAGGTACATTCTGTATGCACGCACTCTGGAACTTTTTGTCCTTTTGCCTGGGGATGGCAACTCTCAGCAGCATAACTCATTTAGATAAACAAGCAATTTTGCTAACGAATTGTAAATTTAGCCCAGTTCTAGAGAAACTGAAACATACAGCATGTGTTGAGTGAAGCTTACAGCAGTCAGCCAGATGTGCCGACTCTCTGTGATGGGGAAAATAGGCAGGAGGGAGTTTTGTGCTAAAGCTTAAAGCCCCTAATGCAGTTGTTGCAATTTAACTTCAAATTATGTCTGTATGTTTAATAAATCACTGTGTTCACATTTTTATTTCTTTGATAAAATATACTTTTTTATCTGACCCTCTTTTGGCCTTTGAAATGGTGAGTTATTATTTGGATATTTTTTTTATTATTTACATAGTTATGTGAAAAAGTAAGTACACCCCTGGAAAGTTTTTTTTTAATTATTTTAAATGAACACATGGGTATGTGAAGTAAATTCTAACCACATTCATTGATAAAGGCAACATAATAAAAACAAAAAGTTTTCCTGATGTGGACAAAGTTATTACACCCCTACCTTTACATCACTTAAAATGTCTAAACTTTGAATCAGGTGCATCCTAAAAGAAACATTAAATGTATTAGAAAATGATTGCATAGAACTTTGGCATGGTCCAGACTTCCATATAACACAAGTGGTAACACCAAATTCACCCCTAGAGCCGACCAAAAGACATTCATATAAGCCTAAGAACACAGGGTAACATCAAGGGACCTACAAGCCTTTCTTGCCACCATCAGTGTTGAAGTGCATAAAACTACTGGAATAATGTGCTTTGAACAGGTTAATCAAAGGTGGAGTTTGACTGCAATGCCAAATGCCATGTTTGGCTAAAACGAAAGGCTGCCTTTGAACAGAAGATCCTCGTGCCAACCGTAAAGCATGGAGGCGGTGGCATTATGGTTTGGGGCTGCTTTGCTGGCTCAGAGCCTGGCCAACTATTAATATCATATTGTATGAGAGAATGAGACGCCATCTGTCAAAACGCTGAAGCCGAAAACATATCTTGTAACAAGATAATGACCCAAAACACACCAGCAAAGCTACACAAGAATGGCTCAAAAAGAAGACATAGAGTCAAAGCCCAGACCTCAATCCTATTGAAATGCTGTGGCAGGACTTGAAGCGGGCCGTGCATACAAGAAAGCCCTCTAACATGACACAGTTGAAGAAGTAATGTAAAGATGAGTGGGCAAAAATGTCCTCCTAGTCAATGTGAGAGACCTGTATTGTTGCAAGAAATGGCTGCATTCAGCTGAAGCTTGTTTTTTTATGAATGAATAATTGAAATATGATCTTTTAGTGTTATTTGTTAACTTACCTTTATCTGTCAAAATTGTTGAAATGAAGATTAAATATCAATATGTCAAAAAAATTTACTTTCCGGGGGGAGTTTTTACTTTTTCACTTGACTGTACACAGCTAGGATTGAGCTTGGTAATATAATTTTCTGAATTTCTGTTTCAACCTCATGGTGCTGGAAGATCTTTTTTTTTACTTCACTGGGCTTTTAAAGCAGTGACAGACAAGAAGATATGAGTTTCTGATTGAGAGATCTTCGACCTCTGACCTCCCTAACGTTGGGAGTCAGCAGCATGTCACCATTTGGGCTTTGCATCGGAGAATGAAGGCACTTTCTGACGACTCACCTCTCTCTCTCTCTCTCGTCCAGGGCCCATGTCATCCGTCCTTTTTCTTCCCTCTTCCTCCATCCGTCTGCTCCACCTGCCCATGGCGGCAGCAGAAGGAGCTGGTGATAAGGAGACCAAGCCAGGGTGAAAGCTGCTGCGTCTCCTTACCAGGTGTTGACATTTAATCCATGAAAATGGATCACTACTTTTTGCCCACCGCAGCACACATTATTGGGTGGCAGGCTCTTCAAAAATGATTGCAACTACAAACACATTGCAGATGAAGCACGGTGTACGTACACAAGCTAGTGAGTGTGAATGGTGTGGGTGTTCGAATTTGAATAAAGAATTACAGAAGCCTCGTCATCCAATTGTGACTGTACCTTTTTGCAGTTGAACATTGCGGGCATGGTTAACTGTGTTACAAAAGCACATTCATGGATTTATTTGTAATAGCTTAGGAGTCCCAGGATGGAACCTCACAAAGTTCCCTCCACTGACGTTTATTAGCGTATTATTTGCCACATCTATGGGGCTTCATGAATAGTGCAACAGGTCACTGTGGAAGCATCTATAATGTGAATTATTGAAGTTACAGTAGCACTAATGAGCAGTACTACTCCCAACAGGAGCTAGGGGTTTATGTACATACAACTGCAGCTGTCAGGACAGATTTTTACCACCAAAATCATCTCAACGCCTTGGGAGTGTTTTCCATCCATCTCTAGAGATAATAAAACCACAGATTATATTAATTTTCTGTCAGTTTCTACCCACACTCTGTGTATCACAGTGATTGATTTTCAGCTTATTCACTTGGGGGGGCAGCGATCAGCCAGGAGCTTCAAAGAAGAGAAATCAGAGGTGGTTCCACCAGCAGATTACGGTTGGCACGCACGCGTGTGATTGTGTGTGTGGTCTGTTGTCTGACTCCCACACAAAGCAATGTTCCGGCTGATGTTGACATCCGAGGTGTCACGCATTCACACACAAAAGGTAATAGATTTTTGTTTTCCAGTATGTGTGAAGTTTGCAGAGAGAATGCAAGCAGTCAAGAAAGAGGACGCATTTCTCCGACAGCCTATTTATCAGTCCTCGAACTCACTTCCTCCTTTGTTATAATAGAACCCAACTGACAAACAAACTGACAAACAAATCACCTCAGCCAAACAGCATATACAAAAGGTCACATTGCTGAGGTTTTTACTGTATTGATTTGAAGCACATAATTACTGCTGGTTGTGAGAAAATCATTCGCCTTATCACTGATGTCTACTGGGTAGAACTACATTTAAAATTGCTATATTGGGGACTGCTTGTTGACTTTTGTTCCATCCTACCCACTCCCTATCCTTCAACTCTCACCCCTCTTGCCCCTCCCAAGCAGGCAGTGGGCTCTCTCTCAGGCCCAGAGCAGACCTCTGAGGGGCCATCCATCACAGGGCCAGCCCCGCAGCCTGGGGATAGATTTCCTCTCTCTCAGCCCACTCATCAATCACCTCAGGCTCTCCTGCATACCCAAGCAGCATAGAACCAAAGATGGGAAAGGCCAGGCAAAGTCTCACCTGCTAATGCCAACCTGCCTGGATTTGATTAGATTTTCTGACAAAAACTTGTCTCTCATGGACAGACTTTGTTAACATAAATGGTCGTGTGGATCGGTCACTAAACAATGTCAATGGCACATCAGTTATTCGCAGTCATTGGCATTTTTTGCATTTTGTAAGGGGAGGTGACATTTGGTCACATTACACTTGATCGTAATGTCCTGAAGCGAGAGTGGTAGAGGTCTTTGTTCTGATCTCTTAACACACATGGACACAGAAGTTAATTGAGTATTGGAAATATTATGCAATACTAGTTCTGGGTTCATCTAGACTGCTCGGTTGGTGAAATGGGATTCTACGGTCAGTGCGCAAAACAGGGTGGAGCCAACTAACTGACGCAAACCGATGTAAGGACAAGAGTCCTGTGCATGCCACAGGGCCAATCAGAAAGATGAGGAGGGCACTGATGCAACAGGGTAGAAAGAGCATATTATGGGGGAATGGGGGCAGACAAACAAGCTCGTGCGAGGGCGTGCATTGTGGGTTACCTAATTATAGCACATGAATGATAGAGGAAGCAGATGGAACAGGAACAGTTCTTGCTGCACCGAGTGCAGCGGCTGAAGTCCTCCTACTGGGTTACTGAGAGATTATGGCGGGGGAGAAGGGTTATGATGAGGGGGTGGGGCAGTTTCACTGATGTCCTCAACAGTCAGGTGCCTGCACTTCCACAACTTCCGCCTCACCCCTGAGTGTGTGACTGACAGAGTCGGAGCTGCTGGTGCTTCTACCGACACGCTTGCAATTAAAACCTCTAATTAATCAGAGCTATTTAAAGAAGCCCATTCATCCCCCTTGGCAAGCAGGCAGGCAGAGCAGGCAGGAGGGAAATATAAACTGTTCACTCTGATTTACCTTTTCTCCCTACATCCTTACACATTTTTTTTATGCCTGCTGTTGTTGGTTCTTTCAGGGCCTACAGCTGCATCAAGAATTATTGCATAATGCAAGACTGTCTTTGCGTTGGTGTGAGCTTGCAGTAAATGTAAAGATGTAGTGGACTATTATAAGCCGAGCGGGGTTTATTATGTTTTCTGTTTATAGTCCCAACATCACATTCTCAGAATTGTACACCCTTCCTAAAATCAATCAAGTGGTATACAAGTCACAGCTCTGCACACACTACATAAAAGACCTGAAGCTTTTTTAGATTTTCTCCAGTAAACACTTTTTTCCTGGAGAAGCAGCTGATAGTGGATCTGGTTTTTAAATCTTTAATCACCTATGCTGTGGTAGGCACCAAAATAATTGCTTGTTTTGTTGGAGCATGCTATGAGTGCTACATCAGTGACAGCCTGATGGTGGCTGACACACAGGTTTTTAGTGCAGATAGAGTTACAGAGCTTGTTACTCATAATATCCACACACTATTTCCATTCTGCCCAACTGATTTATATTCGCCTATAAATGTACAGTAACTGATCAATAACCCGTAGCTATAATTTGTTCCTTATATTATTTCATATATACCACTGTCATTTAACAGCTTCTAACCAAACCACAGGAAGTCCTGCTATGGTACGGCAAACTCTTTACCCATAAATTAAATGCACACATGGGTAATGTTTCATGATTTGCACCGAGAAAAACACTTAATAACCACGGCACCATATGCTTAGTGAGTATTCATCTCTACCTCTGGGGTTTTCTCGAATGGGAACACTGTTTTGTTCATTTTCTCAGATGCCGGCACTACTTTAGTGCAATCCACAGTGACTTGTAGAGGCGTTGCTAGGATCACAATATCTCCTTATTATCATAAGGAGATATTGATTGTATGTTGCAAAAATATTTGTAAAAAAAAAAGTGCAAGTTGCTTGCGTAAGTATTCAACCCATTCACATTTATGCAATGCGATGCCATCATTAGTATTAGTATTTCTTTTTTTGCTGTACAAGGCACATGAAAATACGATTAAAAGATGAATATGACGCAAGAGTACAGAAAGTCACCTTTTATTTCTGGTTGTTTCAACACATACACTGCCGTTCACATATTCTTGTTTTTGAATGAAGAGAATATTTTTGTCCATTAAAATAACAAAATTGATCAGAAATATAATGTAGATGCTGCTAATGTTGTAAATGACTATTGTTGCTGGAAACGGCAGATTTTTTATGTAATATCTTCATAGGCGTACCAAGGCCCATTATCAGCAACCATCAGCCTGGTTCCAATGGCACGTTGTGATTGCTAATCCAAGTTTATCATTTTAAACGGCTAGTTGATCATTAGAAAACCCTTTTGCAATTATGTTAGTACAGATGAAAACTGATGTGCTGATTAAAGAAGCAATAAAACTTAGTTGAGTATCTGGAGCATCAACAATTGTGGGTTTGATTACAGGCACAAAATGGCCATAAACAAAAAACTTTTTTCTGAAAGTTATCAGTCTAGTTCAAGTTTAAAGTTTCAAGTTTCAAGGTTTGTCAAATGCACTGAACAACACAGCGTCATCCTGCACAATGACATTCCTGTGAAATGGCACCTGACAACTACGTAGTGAGAGTTAGGAAGAAGAATATATAAGCAAAAATATAGCCAGACAAAATAAAAATAATAAAATACAGCAAAAATATACATAACACTGTAAAGTACTGTTTACAGAGTAAAATACAGAGTACTGTAAACTAGCAGCAAACTGGGTAGAATTAGTGAACATTTAGATATGGCAAGTATGGCAGTAATATACATAACAGTGTAAACTAGCAGCAATTCGTAATTCGAGTTATTAAATATTATAGATACATGAGTGTAATAAGCTTATGAATGCTGGCATTGCACACTACAATGTAGTGAGAATTTAAGGATAAAAATTCATACACAGCAAAAACAGTGCAAGAAGATAGATCAATAATATACATAACACTGTACATAGCAGCAGTTTAAAAAGAGTACTGTACACTAGTAGCAATATTGGTAGTAGTATTGAATACTGTAGATATGGCAAGTATGGCAGTAATATACATAAGCAATGTAAACTAGCATCAATTTATGAAAGAGTAGGATGGGGAGTATGAACAGTATGGTAGAAGCATGGAGTATTATAGATACATACAAGGATAATATGCTTATCAATGGTACATGCAAATGAATATTCTAATGCTCATTAAAAGAACCTGAAAGGACATCAGAGCATCTGGAAAGTTCATTTGTGATCAGTATGATCATGGATCAGTGTTGCTGGTTGAGGAGCCTTATGGCCTGAGGAAAAAAACTGTGAGTCTGGAAGTGCATGCCCTGATGCTCCAGTAGTGTCTCCTAGATGGCAGCAGTGTGAACAGACCATAGCCTGGGTGGCTGTAGTCTTTGATGATGTTCCGTGCTTTCCTAAGACATTGTGTATAATAAAATGCCTTGCATGGAGGGGAGATGGCAGCCCATGACAAGCTCTGCAGACTTCACCATGCCAAATATCTTGAGTCTCCTCAGGAAGTATAGTCGTTTTTGGGCAGTTTTCACTGTTGAGTTTGCTTGTCTGGACCAAGTGAGGTCATCTTTGATGAACACACCGAGAAACTTGAATTCAGAGACTCTCTCCACTTCAGCTCCATCGATGTGTCAAAGCAGTCCTTTAGAGCAGTAATGGAGTCTATTCTTATTCTGAGAAATAAAGGCTATTCCACGCAAGAAATTGCCAAGAAACTGAAGATCTTGTACAACGCTGTGTATTACTCCTTTCACAGAACAGCCGAAAACTGCCTCTAACCAGAATAGAAAGAGGAGTGGGAGACCTTGGGGCACAACTGAGCAAGAGGACAAATACATTACATTGTCTAGTTTGAGAAACAGACGCCTCACAAGTCCTCAACTGGCAGCTTCATTAAATAGTACACGCAAAACACTAGTCTCGGCATCAACAGTTAAGAGGCAACTCCGGGAGGCCTTCTAGGCAAAGTGGCAAAGAAAAAGCCTTCTCAGACTGGCCAATAAAAAGAAAAGATTAAGATGGGTAAAAGAACACTGACATTGAACAGAGGAAGATTGGAAAAAAGTGTTATAGACAGACAAATCTATGTTTGAGATGTTTAGATCACAAAGAGGAATATTTGTCTGATGCAGATGACATGAAAAGATGCTGGAGGAGTGCTTGACGCCATCTATTAAGCATGGTGGAGGCAGTGTGATGGTCTGGGGGTGCTTTGGTGATGGTAAAGTGGGAGATTTGTACAGGGTAAAATGGTTCTTGAAGGAAGGTTATCACTCCATTTAACAACGCCATGCCATACTATGTAAGAACTAATTAGGGAAGGAGCAGTCAGCTGGTATTCTGTCTATAATGGAGTGGCTAGCACAGTCATCGGATCTCAACCCTATTGAGCTGTTGTGAGAGCAGCTTGACCGTATGGTAAGTAAAAAGTGCCATCAAGCCAATCCAACTTGCGGGAGGTGCTTCAGGAAGCATAATGGTGAAATCTCTTCAGATTACCTCAACAAATTGACAAGTAGAATGCCAAACTATGCAAGGCTATAATTGCTGCAAATGGAGGATTGTTTGGAGAAAGCAAAGTTTGAAGGACACAATTTTTATTTAAATTGAAAATCATTATTTCTAACCTATTAATTTTGTTATATTTCCTATTCAAACTGATTTGATGTATGTTTTGTGACCCCAAACTTTTGAAAGGTAGTGCATATAGTTTTTACGCTGAATAACAGCACTTTCAATAATCCATCCCCCCCATTTCATGCGAATATAAGTATTGGGACAATTAAACTTAAAGTAAATGTAGGAAGCATAAAAGCTAGTATTTAGTAACAAATCCCTTGCATACAATAACTGCAGTGAGTCTACGACCCATTGTCATTATCAAACTTTTGGTATCATCCTTGGAGATGCTTTGCCAAGCCTTTACTGTAGCCATTTTGAGCTGTTGCTTGTTTTGGGGAGTTTCCAACTTCAGTGTCCTCTTCAGTAATTGAAATGCATGTTCAATTGGATTTTAATCAGGAGATCAATAAACTCCTTGATGGTTTTGACAGTGTGTTTTGGGTCATTGTCCTCTTGCATTGTGAAGCGCCACCAAATGAGTCTGGTGGCATTTTTTGCACATTGGTAGCCAAGATACTTCTGAATTCATTCTGCTGCTGCCATCATTTGTTACATTATCAATAAAGATGAGTGAGCAAATTCCAGAGGCAGCCATGCATGCCCATGCCATGACACTATCTCCACTGTGCTTCACAGATGAGGTGGTATGCTTTGGATCATCTGCAGTTCCTCTTTTTCCATCACACTTGTCTTCCCATTACTTCGCTAAAGATTCACCTTTGTCTCATCTGGCATCTTGCAATGCAGCCTTTGTGATTATACAGCTAAAGTTTTTGTAAACAGGAGTTTTTGACACTTTCACCCCCAACATTGTGGAGTTTGCAGGTGATTTCACTGATACTTAAGGGTTGTTTTACACAGCTCTGGTCATTATTCTGTCATCAACTGCTGTTGTTTACCCTGCCCGTCATGATCTTTGCCGATTGTAGAAGACACCAGTAGCTTTTTTTGAGGAGATTTCAAACTGTTGATTTAGCTATGCCCAACTTTTGTGCAAAGGTTCTAATTGAGTTCCTTTATCTTTTAGCATCCAAATCACTTGCTTCTCTCTCGTAGACACTTCCCTAGCCTTCATGTTGGATTATGCCTACTGACACCAAATGCAGATACCAAAGGCAAAAGCAAAGGATGGAACTGAAACTACACATTCACAGCTCTTATGTGTAAACAATCAATGCAACAGGAAACACCTGACCAAGCACCTTTGAGCCAAACGTCCCAATACCTTCACTCACATGAAGGAAGAAGGCAGGGGTGGGTAGAAACGCGTTACAAGTACCGCAAATGAGTAAAAGAGTACAATTTCAGAGGAACGAGTACTTTTCTAGTTACTTTCTGGGGCTGTACTCTTTACTCTTAATCAAGTATTTTTTTTAAAAAAATAAATCGTACTCTTTACTCCGTTACATTTCATCTACTCTTTCGTAACAATTTTGTCTTCAGTCGTTTGTCAAAAAATATTTAGTTTTTTTGTTTCGTGATTTGAATCGAGTTTGAGTGTTCCCTCCCACTCCTTTACATCTACATTGGAGTGCAAGCACAGACGTAGCTAATTAAATGACAGACACCGAAATGGAAAGTTGTCAATTGGAGGAGGTTGACGAGGGAAATTCCAATCCCTGGCCGCAGTTGCACGACATGTTTCGATTTAAATTTGAAATAGGCAACACAGTCATCATGAAATGTTGTCTTTTTTTCCCCAAAGACGCAACCATCTATGCTTTCAAAAACTCATCATCATAGCTCCGCAAGCACATAGAGGTACGGTTAGCGAACCGGCTCGCGCTACTTAGCCAGGTAATCCTATTATTATAGCTATCTTGTTTTAGATTCAACTTTTTTGTCATTGAACAAGTACAAGTACATTATAACGACATGTAATATATTCTAATGATAATGTAATATTCTAGCTAACCTACAATACATAATAACACTACAGCTTGTTAGTATGCATTAATGGTTCATTGGGCTTGACTTGAACTTTATTATTTAGTAATGCACTTCAGTTTGCAGCAACATACCCAGTCTAGCTAGCTAGATTTTAGTTGAAAGCAATTGCTGCTAACCAGGTGGCTTAGTTGCGTTTGTACTTTCTTAAATCATTTTTCCTTGTTGTTACTATGGCGTTATGTTGAACAAAGTATGTAACTAGTACTCAAGTACTTTTTTGACCAAGTACTCTTTTACTCTTACTTGAGTAGTTTTTTCAGGTGGTACTTAAACTTTTACTTGAGTACATTTTAGGATGAGTAACAGTACTTTTACTTGAGTACAGATTTTCAGTACTCTACCCCTGGAAGAAGGGAGCAAAGGCATTGGGACAAATACTCCAGGTTGTCCAGGTAGGTTGAACAAGACCTGTGGACTGCAAACTTCAAACAGCGCTACAGGTTCTCAATGTGACCGAGATCAGGACTAGGACTGGACTACTGTAGGACATTCAGCTTTTTCATCCTGAGCCACTCCAATGTTGCTTTGGCTTTGAGATTGGGATCATTGTTCTGCTTTAAAGTCAGTTTCCTCCCAAGCTTCAGTTTTATAGCAGACTGAAGCAGGTTTTCTTTGAGAATACCCCCTGTGTTTAGTCCATACATTCCTCTTGAAATGTAAACAAAACAACGTGCTAGTCCCAAAACAATACAAATATTACCCACCATAAAACCAATGTGACCTCTCCACAATTGATTGAGGTCAATGTTTTCAAATAAAATATCTAAAAAAAACAAAATGTCAGTGTACAATTTGTAATTTAGTAAAATTAAAGAATGGTTTTGAATACTTTGGTTGAAGCACTGTATATCTTAACATGGATATATCACTGAACTGAATATTGCATTTCCATGAAAAATCAATCCAGCCTCTAAGAGAACAAACATAAACACTAATGCACATTTACATATGAGAGCATGGACAACAGTGTCAACATCAACCTTAAATGCATCCGATACACCAATGTCAATGTTAATCTCTTACGCAAGTAGCATATAGCAAATACACTACATACAGCTGAAGTAAACCCTGCAACGACTACTGCTCCAGACTCATTCCTGTTGAGGAATCTACCAGCCTGCAGTCTTGGGACATCTTACTTGAATGCGCAGAAGGAGATCATTATGGGTTTTCTCAAGCAGAGTATCTCTTTCTGCTCTCCACCCTATTGATTCATTAAGTCAATGTCGTGAGTAGATGTGGTATTAGTACCTGTTCACAAAGGGCAGTACAGAGAAATAATCAATAGTTGTTTGTTGATTGTTTGCCCAGATGCATTGTGCAATAGGTTTTAACAGGCTACAAAAGAACATGGAAGTGAAGTTGGCATGCTGCCCATATGGAGCAATGTCATCTCTGACAACCACTGTTAAAATTCGTAAAATTTTAACCCTTGACAAAGGGCAAATAGCCAAATGTTCCTTTCTGATTGTATATCTTGGTCATTCCACATCAGCGCAGTCTGAAAATAATATCACACATTGCTCATTCAATTCTCTCACAGTGAGGATTGATGTTTGGCATACCTCTGGTATATATATATATATATATATATATATATATCATTAACCACTTTCGAGAAAAAAAAGTATATGCCCTTTATTAATCTTCACATAGCTCCTAGGACAACCTATAAGATCCAAAAAGCATAGCTGATAAATGTTTTGGGGTCATTATACTCCCTGTAGTTTGGTCTACATAAAGTGGTGCTATTCAACTCCAGTTCTGAAGGGCCCAAAAACCTGTCTGTTTGTATCTGCTAGATAATTGCACTAATTTAGTGTCTCAGGTCTAGATTAGTCACTGATTAACAGGAAAGGATGAAAACCTACAGTGCTTTGAAAAGTATTCACCCTCTTGAACTTTTCCACAAGACACATTACTAGTTGAATGGAGTCCACCAGTGTGCAGTCAACGTGTTTCACATGATTTCAGGTTAAATAGACCTGTCTCTGGGAGGTCCCACAGTTGGTTAGCCACACATCATTCTGAAAACACCATCACTACAGTGGCGCATGGTGGTGGCAGCATCATGCTATGGGAAATCGTCTCAGTGACAGGGAAAACCTGATCCAGAGTAAACAGGACTGCAGACTGGCATGAAGACTAATGACCCAAACCACACAATAACAATGACCCCAATCTGCAACAATCTGCTGCCCAGCCCTCGTACACCCTGAGGCCCCAAAACATCACTGGAGAGGCATCGGGGCAAGTCTGTGAATGTCCTTGGTGGCCCAGTCAAAGACCGGACCCCAATCCAATTGAGAATTTGTAGGCACTCATCAAAATAGATTCACTGATGTAATTGCTATAGGTATACTATTGATAAGTATTTAGGCATTACATCATTTTTAGTTTTATATTTTGTAATAATGAAGAACATTTTGCACATTTTATTTTTCATTTTGATTGATTACCTCATAATTAAATCCATTTTGATTTCATGTTGTTACACAATAAATTGTAGAAAAGTCCATGATGGGTGAATACTTTTGAGAGCCACAACTTCCCAAAAAAGTTGAAAAGGAAAGTTTTGAGTGAGGAACAGAAGCGTTCAATTTCCAGTGGTCTGTTAATTTTAACCCTTCTGTTCCTCACTCAAAACCTTCCTTTTCGACTTTTTTGGAAAGGAAAGAAAAAGGTGCAGTGGTCTCTTAATTTTTTTCCGGAGCTGTATATAGTAACATTAATTTATTATTAAAATAATATCTAAAACCAACCCTTTTTAATTTAGCTTATTTTATACATGGTTAAAGAAATATACTCTTCAAACATGACCGAAGTCGGGTTTCTGATCCTTAAATTATATGACCCATTCTACGTAAAGTGACTTTAAAGGCAATTATATTCCCCTTTTAGGACTGCACAAAAATATTTTTGTGGAACTGAGTGTATATGTAAAATTATCAGACTAAAATTATAAATGTTGAAATAAATTAATGTGATAACCATTTAGAATCAAGACAATTCTATGAAAATAAAATATTAAAAAAACCAACAAGACAAAAGCCCTAACTACAGATGATAGAAAATGAAATACTGGCAAGTAAAAATGTAATGGAATGCATTTGCTTCATTTGATCTAAATTTACACAGGCTCTTTAATGAGGTATTTAGTACTTAAGCCAACATATAATGGTACAAACATTCCAACATGGTGGAGTGATTCAGCGTCCAGACAAAGTCATGTTAATGCATCAGGTTATGACAGAGTGGAAGTTTGAGGCAAACCATCGGACTGTTTATCACAGTCGCCACGGGGGAGGCTTCTTCACTGAAGCTGCCCATACTGTTACCCAGGCAACTCTAATTCTAGCAGAGCTATGGCATATCAGCTAAGACAGGCAGTCCTATGTAGAACCTGACCTTTACCGTATCCAGAGTGTAAAAGCAGTGCATACAAATGACCAAGTTCAATCAACTGACCCATCAACGCTGCCCAGTGGTCGCTTGGCCTTTAGCGCAGCGTTAAGCCAATTAGGTTTTAGAAAGTAAAGGTAGAATTTCCCCTGTATGGGCCCCACATAGTGTATTGCTTTGTTGTTGTTGTAGAAAAAGGGCCGATCGAAACCCCAAACATCAATCAGTTTCACTCACCATGTCCTTTATTTGATCAATTAGAAGCCAGTGTTTGAAACGAGCACAAATGCATCCTAATTAGTAAGAAATGTTTGGGAAAATAACCTCTATAGCTAGTGTGAACACCAGTAAAGGGCCAATAATGATGCATGCAAATTATTGGCCAACATTATAATAAAGAAGTTTAAAAATGCGTGTTTAAGTGAGAGAGAACAGTGAAGGACAACAGCAATTGGTAAGAGCCAGAGAAACTACACACTTAAGCAATACTGCCACCTGGTGGGACTTTGCTTTATATACATAAACTTGAAAAAGAATTCACATGGGCCTTTATTCCAAGGGTAAGCAACTTTCACCCACAAAATAAACAGAGCCTATGCAAGAGAGGCATTAGCAACAAAAATACTGAATAAATTATACAAATGCTTCAACTTAAGTGTACTTTACATTTATTTAAGTCTTGAGAATAGAAGACATTTGAATGGGCAAATGCCTTTGAATTCAAAAACTTTTTGACAGCACATTTTGATTTGTATTAAACCTTCCATAAATATTTTCACACTACAGAAGTACTTAGAGCATGACTTCTAACACACCGCACCCTACCAATAGACATGTTCATCACCTGAAAGATTAATGGTTGGGATGAATAATTTGAAAGGTTTTAAACAAGGTCGTTAACTAAGCGTAAATTTCCGTTTCTAAAAACACGCATATGTATTTTTCTTTTTATTGGTTGA
Organism: Esox masquinongy; assembly: GCA_016801175.1. Lineage (NCBI taxonomy): Eukaryota > Metazoa > Chordata > Actinopteri > Esociformes > Esocidae > Esox > Esox masquinongy. Next base: position 3,450 of record JACXGI010005296.1, on the reverse strand, counting down.
ACCGTAGACCATTGATGTGGTGCCAGCCATCAGTTGTAACAACATGCTTTCAATACAGCCTGCACGTCATGTTTTGTCTGATTAACGGGGATGTTCACACACTATATGGCCTTACTGAAACTCTTTCTGTTCTTGAATATATGTTGTTTGAAAAAATTCACAGCTATTGCTCCATAGGAAATCAAATGAAATCACAAAAATACAAAGTAGAAACAACCATTTACATTGACATTCAACAGAGAGTAGATCTTTGGCCATCTTTGCGGTTCTTACTTTAAATAAATATTCTGCTATTTTACATACCATTTGATTTGTAGTTTTTGCAGGAATAGGTCCATTATCTTAATTAATTCTGTGATTGAAATAATTCCCAATCTGTATACAAGACCATGTTGTGTCTACTCAATGACAGGCACAGTTCAAATATAAGGTAAAAAAGGATATATGCTGAATGAACAACAAAAAAATAAAGTTCCAATTCATGAAGAGAATTTCAGGGGAAAATAAACAACAGTATTTGGAGAATATATTTTGCTGAAATGAGTACAAACCAATCCAGATGTTGCTGGAGAAGCTACAGAAAAGAGTTTGCTACCCATCTGTACAGCAGATCTTTGGGTAGTGTTCGAAACTAGAAAGCTGTTGGGGTTGCCTTTTGTAAGATTGATAACGTATCTGGTTTACAAATGCCCAGAAATCCCATGCTATTCATGGATCATAGGAAGGACTATTACTAAAAACAATTTTCATTGAAGCTAACGCAATGACTCCAGAAAACCTCCCCACAGATGGGGAGTCTATTTTAGTTATAAAGATCATAAATTATACTTAGATTAAAGCAAGATCAATTAATAAAGAGGCGATTTCACAACCCTGATTATTGGCTTTTACATGATGTGAATTTCAACTCTCTTCTCCAGTGAAGTCGTCTTATGGTAGGTGGGGTGTGCAAAATACAACAGGTCAAAACGAAGCACTGTGAGCTCTAGAATGTTTTGGCATTCAGGCAAAAAGAAAAAAAAAAGTCACATTCAGAGTACCTCTGCAATTGGAAAATACATGTACGGAATAAACAGATGTGCTGTCAAAAAGTGATAGAATTCAGATGGATTTGCCCAGTAAAATATGGTACGAACACACACAATGCTTTCAACCATAAAGGGACCTTGACTTGAGTGAGTTCCACATAGGAGTGCCCCTGCAGTGTGGCTCAATGTAAAACTGGTGGTCTACTACTCAAATCCAGACAAAATGGAAACGTTCACCTCAATGCAATTTTACACATCTCAACTTTACAATCTTTATTTATAAGGTTAAAAAGCTAATAAGACAATAGTGGTGTTGTGATAGCTAAAATATATTATTTGTAACATAAATACGAGGGTTATAACGTTGCACATACTCTTTCTGCATCATTTTCCTTGAATCTCTCACCTGTAGAAACAGACAGCCCAGTACAAACAGGGATTACCTCATATAATAATCCAAAACTTACTTTAAACTTGAATCCTTAAATGTAGCAACTTACACATACTTAATAAATTACATTCTTAATGCAAACAAGGAATTCTTTACCATTCAGAATAACACTGGAGTGCTCTCCAACAGACCAGTACTGTGGGAAGCGGAGTTGTAGTGCAGCCAAGCTACATCAGCCCAATGTTTTACAATGGGGTAGGCAGGGTGGACAAACTGGAGCGCCAATACAGCAATAATTTATATATTTCTTACTGATTTTTTACCCGGGATTTCAACACCCAAAGAATAGCATGCAATTTTGTGTAATTGTTTGCTGCACTCTAGGGACAGAAATACATGTTTTATGTAACCAGTCCCTACACAAGCCCATTGTTAAAAGTATGGTTGAGTTAGCCTGGATTAGCTTTAATGAGGATATGGCTGTAATTGACTGAAACATTGATTTATTCCAACCAGCTATGTGCATGTCTTTCTATGGTGGTTTAACTGTCAAAGTCTTTGGCCTTGTGTAGGGCTAATGTATTTAAACAGTATGTCAAAGCACAAGGAAATAAAGTCACTTTGCATATGAGCATATCTAAACAGAAGACTGGGTGTCACTGGGGTTTCCAGAGGCTGAAAGAAATCCAATACAGACGTGTGCTGAGCCTGCCCATTATCTGAGCAAATGTTCAAAAAGAGAAGAGGAAGTGCAAATAGGAAGAGGAAGAATGTGACCAGTTAACAAAGATGGGATCATTTCACAAAAAGATCATTTAAAGATGGGATCAGTGATCATGTAGTTAACATGCTGTTAGAGAGCAGGTTAGGGTTATGAACTCTGGGTCACCAGGGGGTTTGTAGCACTGGGTACTTCTAGGAAAGGTTCAGGTAAGTCCTCCTGTTTTCGTTTCAAAACTTATTGCAACCTACCTCCCAGAAGCCATCACCCAGTGATGTGAGGGCAGATGGATTATGCAGGTTGGTTGGTTCTATCATCAGTCCTGCTATGATACCCATTACTGTAGAACCACCACAGTGAAATGAGAGCTGAACAACAGTGTGACTTCACTGGGATCAATATAGTGATCTGGTACAAGCCAGGACGAACCTAAAGCACCAGTATCTTCTCTGGCCAGCAGGGGAAACAATTCATGGACGTACAGTACATCTCTGTGGAAATAGTAAAGATTGGCCCAATAGTCTCCTTACGGACAGCCAGATGGTCCGGCCCACAGTGCTGTTACCTCTTTCTAAATGGCCCCATGGGACAGCTGCTCAATATTTTGGGGTCATCATCACCCGTGACGATTGTCCGTTTTCTCAGGCCTTCTGTGGATGGGATGGCTGTCGGGGTCACTTGCCGAGGCTGATGCTGACATAGGATGTTGGAATGTAGCCCTCATCTCCATTGGCCCTGCGGACTCTGGTCCAGCCATCGCCTTTGTCCTCCTCCACCACAGACAACACTTCCCCCTCCTGCATGGCTATGGTCCCCTCACTGGCACCTAGCAGGGACAGGATGTCATATAACGCTTCATCACGTATGTAATACCGTCTACATAGACATGACGTCATATAACGCTTCATCACGTATGTAATACCGTCTACATAGACATGACGTCATATAACGCTTCATCACGTATGTAATACCATCTACAGAAACATGACGTCATATAACGCTTCATCACGTATGTAATACCGTCTATAAGAGACATGATGTCATATAACAATTCATCACGTATGTAAAACCGTCTACAGAGACATGACGTCATATAACGCTTCATCACGAATGTAATACCGTCTACAGAGACATGACGTCATATAACGCTTCATCACGAACGTAATACCGTCTACAGAGACATGACGTCATATAACGCTTCATCACGTATGTAATACCGTCTATAAGAGACATGACGTCATATAACGCTTCATCACGTATGTAATACCGTCTATAAGAGACATGACGTCATATAACGCTTCATCACGTAT
>JACXGI010005295.1:0-47942 GCA_016801175.1 Esox masquinongy | reverse complement strand
ATGGTGGTGTCCACACAGTACCACAGATCACTAGCTAAATATGTATATATATATATATATATATATATATATATATATTATTATTATTTTTTTTTTTTGGGGGGGGGTCAATGAAGGTTCAATGAAGGAAAACAGACAGTTCAATGTAGGAAAACAGACAGACAAATAAATATTAAACAACATTTTAGATTGCTGATCAAATAATAACTGTTGATTAAATTAGATACCTCCCCTTCTCAATGCACATTTTTGTGCCTTCCTGTGTATGTATTTGAATTCACATATCACTGAGGAATAATAATATTAGAAAAGTGCAGCAACCTGTGTCATCACCATTTTAAATACAGCATCTGTCATAACTGTTATTTTGGAATCTCATGTCCTGTAAAAAAGTTTTAATTTTACACGTTTATTAAAAACAATTTGTTCCTGAAAAATTGACTAAATTGAGTGTATAGATTGCTACGTTCTCATTTGAAATGGCAGTTAGTTCAACGTGACTCAAATTTGAATAATTAATTTCTCAATCATGCTTTACAATTTTCGGCATTAAACAGCTTGCGTATTTGGACAACAAAGTCTCTAGTTTACACTCAGTTATGTAAAAAGACACGCATATGGGGTGACACGCCAGAAACGACATTGAGGACCGCTGTTTCATTAATAGTGCGGTATAAACTAAGCTCACATTTGTTTTAAAAATAACCATCAGTCTCAATAGAATGCAAAGACTAATAAAATCAGTTTAATCTGCATACAATATATTAAAAATGTGTTTGCTATAAATCTGACTAGCAATAACTTGTTGACACCTCGTCAACAAGTTAAAATATAAAACTTACCAATATCTTAGTGGAGTTGGTGACAGGAACACTGCAATCTGGTCCATTTTTTTGACCCTACAGCTTTAGCAATGCAGTCCATAGTTACCGAAAATCTACTTTCTCCTTTAGATGCAATTTATTTATCCTTGGCTGCTCTTTCTTTCTAATGTCAGATTAGAATGTCAGATTCCCACCTGTACCAGTCCAATGCTCAGGGCACTTTCTAACAACAAGTTTTACGAATTGGTATTGTATGTAAGGCCTAGGTTTTAAAGTAGACATTTTTACCCAACAGACTGTCTTATCAATACATTTGATACGTCTGAGCATGAGTGACAGTAGAGGGTATGTACAGCGATGAAGGACACGGTGCGGACGAAAATCTTCAGGATGACAGGCTTTCATTTGGAATTCTTCCGTGTGTGCTTCATAGTTTTAAGTATTTTAGATTTGAAATCTCATTGGTTATTGTATGAAACTTTATATTTCATTGTATAATACTTTTATGCTATTGATTCTCTACTTACAAATACATTTTGTGGAAAATATAAACAGAAACCTATTTTACAAAAACAATGTACCGTGTAGTCCGAAATGTTGCCCACGCCATTATTCAGATATAAAACATGTATTAACTCAAGTGTCGACAGCCAGCTGCCTTCATCTTAGTGTCTAATCAGACATTCTGACCATGTCAACAGTACAAGAATATTAACAGTCTTTGCGGCATTTCTTCTTTGCCTTTCGCTGTAGGGCTTTCTTGGGTGTCTAAAGAGAGGAATCAAAATATTTCAGTAAAAATTTAGATTCTCTTATAGTAATGCTTGTGTATTTATTATTTGTAGTTCTTTCATATTGCTGCAGCATACCTGCTGAGGCCTCTTCAGGGTGATCTTCCGAAGACAGAAGGTCCCTAGCAGGCAGGCAACAATTAAGCAAATCCAGTATGCCTTCCACCCACTGGCTTCCATCAGTGACAGTGGTTCCTGGGCTTGAGGCTTCATGTCCAAAGCTTCCTGGGTCAGCAGTTCCCAGGTCACAGGCTACAGAGTCAGTTTATCCATGTACAGAGGATCCTGGGCCAGTGATTCCATGTCTAGTGGTTCCTAGGCCACTAGAGTTTTCTGGATCAGTGGTTCCATTTCCAGTGGTTCCTGGATCACCTGAGTCAGAGATTTCTTGGTCAGCTGTTTCTGGGTCAGAGGACAGTGGGTTGGAAGTTCCTGGGACAGAGGTTACTCGGTCACCTGGGTCAGAGGTTCCTTGGTCACCTGGGTCAGAAATTCCTTGGTCACCTGGGACAGAGGTTCCTTGATCACCTGGGACAGAGGTTCCTTGGTCACCTGGGTCAGAGGTAGTTGGGTCAGAGGTAGCTGGGTCAGGGGTTCCTGGGCCGGAGGTCTCTGGGTCATTCGTGATTTTAGAAGATTAACTGATGTCATGGTTTCTGCTGCTAGGGTCCCTAATACATTATCTACTATTTTTGTAGGTTTATTTGTGGGAAAGCATTCTTGAGTCATAACTGTTTCATTTCCTACCCAGAGCTCCCTGGATTCCTCGTGGGGCGGCTTTATTCTGGTAGTCAAGTCTTTTAGAAAAAATATCCAGTACAGAGAGAATGTCCTCCTGGATGGCCAAATCCCAGACCCAAATCTTGGACCAGTTTCTTGGTGGGGCCTGTGACAGTCTTCCAGCTGGGGGATAAATCAGGGTCACCTTGGTTCTCACCTGGTGGTTATTTATCCTACTCATCCAATGAGGCCTGGTCTGTGGCTGGATCACACTGGTTTTTAGGAGAGGCTCCTGTTTAACCACACTGAGTGTTGGTAGAGGTTCCTGCTGTACCATCACAGGTGTTGGGAGAGGTTCCTGCTGGGCCACGCCGGGTGTTGGGAGAGGTTCCTGGACCACCCCAGGTGTTGGGAGAGGTTCCTGCTTTACCACCCCAGGTGTTGGGAGAAGTTCCTGCTTTACCACCCCAGGTGTTGGGAGAGGTTCCTGCTGGACCACACCGGGTGTTAGGAGAGGTTCCTGCACCACACCAGGTGTTAAGAGAGGTTCCTGGACCACCACAGGTGTTGGGAGAGGTTCCTGCTGTACCACGCTGGGTGTTGGGAGAGGTTTCTGGGCACCAGTTGTGCATGTTTCCTGGGCTTCTTTGGTCTTCTGGCTGTTCATTAATCTAGTGGTGATCTTGGCTGTGGTCTCTGAAAGCTCAAGAACAAGATGGCCCAGGTCAGTAAAGAAGTCCCCCTGCAGGGGTGAGGTGCAGGCCCATTGTTTGGGTACCATTGGTGGCATCAAGGTGTCTTGGAAGTCCTGAAGATTTTCAAACTTGATGACCGTCAACATGGCCAGGAGGCAAAATGCAGTAAATATTCTGGAAGTCATTATTAAAGCAGCAGCAAATTTGTGTAGAGAAAATTAAGATAGTTGAGTTCTGAATCTTTTTTTTCTACCATCTGTGGTCTTATTTGGAATTCTATTTCCAAATTGTTTAAGGAGATTAAATGAATGTCTCTGTGACACCATCAGCAAATCATGGATCAAAATGAATGCAAATAACTTTAGCATGTACGTTTCATTTGCATACCATTTTGTCTTCTAGACAGTGTCACATAATTTGAAGCCTTGTTAGCTCCCCAAAAGAGCACTGCTGGCATGAAATGAACCAATGAGAGTCCTTTCACTAAAATCAACTGAACATTGTGCAGTGCTCACAAACAATTACTTTTATATAACACTTTACTAGAATGCTATATGTAACTTTTATGCAGATGATATATGCACGCATTTGTGAATTTAAACAAAATAACTTTACACCAGTCTGCAGTAAATAGTTCTAGGTCTCTTTTCCTAAAGCCTCTGAGGTGAAATCAAATTCCCCATATTTTATGTGTAATTTTACTGTTACTAAGGAGCTTATACAGCCATTGTCACAGAATCTCAAAGAGCTTCAAGAACATAAAACAAACCACAATACATCATGAGAGCTCAATTGATAAATACCGTCTCAACTGCAACTGGGTACAAATTATAGTAGCCAGTTGTCCTCGCTATAAAACCCTCTTCCTCAGTACTGCTTTATTGACTTATCTTATATTCTTCTCATGCTTCAGGTAAAAGCATATAAACAAAATGAAAATCTAAATGTGCATAACTGATACTGGATGCTTTGAGGAACTTGTTACAAGAAGCCCTGATGGATCAGAGTTTCCTATATATTAATCCATAGTAAAATGGACCATGAGACACTACGGTAGATAACAGCATGCCATTGAGTTGTCAAATTACCTTGCATTAAGATTCTTTACCAAATCGCTATAGAAATTCAATGTTATTGTTTATTATTATTACTGCAGCTTCTATACATCACAAAGAATCCCAAAGAACTTTAAAGCAACAAAAAAAGACATACAATTTAGAAAAATAACACTGACACAGCTTTCACAGGCTAAGTAACTTTAAATCAGTCAATTCTTGATCCCATCCACCTCTAAAAAAGATTGCATAAAACTGCTTTCATATCTTAATTACCATGCACATGTACTTCTTGCCTTTTCTTTTGTATACCTTTGTGTTTTTATACATACACATAAATAAGAGGTTTTAAGTACATTACCGTGCCCTTTAGCCCATACGTCCTATGCATGTCACCAATAAATGTTTCCCAAACAGTACACCCTGTCTAGTTCAGTGCAGTATGTACCATATTTAATGCAGCCTAATGCAGCCAGTTCAACTGGATATCAGTTTATCAAAACAGAGTAGACAAGGCAATCATGTTAATGTAACTCAATTGGACTGGATGCCCCCAGAGCTCTGAGCAATAATGCTTACCTCTTCGAGCGGATCAGGTATGAGAGAACCGAGACACTGCCAATTGTGAAACGCTACGGTGTTCAGACTTGCACGCATGTACACACAACAGAGTCAGAGAGACTGAGATGTTGAAAACACCATCACCAGATTCACAAGGATCAGCCTTTCTACCAGAGAATTGTCAGGCAAACGGTCTGTGAGCTGAAGTTGAAACACAGCTGGGCTCTGGAGCATGACAGTGATACGAAACACACAAGAAAGTATACATATGTATGCTTGAAGAACCGAGATTTTAAAGTTATGCAAAGTCCAGTCAAAGTCCAGGCCACAGTGTACCACATCTCCTTAGTCTTCATATGCTTTGTTTTGTTCGTCGTTTATTTTAATTACTTTAATTTTTAACATCTATTTTCTATGCATGTACTTGGCTCTTTTGCCACAAGGCATGTTGTACTGATTGCCCAAGTGTTTTTGACAGTAAGCAAGGTTCATGGAAAGAATGTACATTTTATGGACATTTGGTGCGAGCTGCCTCTTGGCACTATTCACAGCAAAAATAAACACAATTTTGGGTATGCACCCAAGTCCTTTTGCAAGCGGATTAGCAGTTCTCAAAAATAATTTGTAAGTAGCTAAAAATATATGGCCACATTTTCTAATTCATACCTGGTTTTTGATTTAGTTTGCTCTTAAACATTTTTCCATTCAAAAATGTTGCTTTTCAGGCAATATTTTTGGAGTAGCGTAGCCACTGCTATTTAGTGCCTACTATTTGTTTTTTCTTTGCAGGTACTGGGCATAGAGAAATAATGGCACCGAAAAGAAGTGCTGCCTCAATCACAAAAGTAGGTCGAAAGAAGGTGAAGCAAGAGCCCGACACACCAAAGGACGCCTTTACCTCTGCCAAAGAGGCTCTGAAGGCTGCAGGGCCCCAGGTCCAGGGGAAAAAGAAGGCTGATGAGCACTGCTGCCTGTCAGAACAGCATTCAGGTGTGGTAAGTTGGACATTATGCCCATATCCAGGCAAGACTGACCCACCGTACCACCGACCAGACCAATGTATGCTGCATTAAGGCTGCATCCTTATTTCATGGTTATGGGTAGTCCTCAGTACTTGCCAAAATTAATTCTACTTATTGAGGAATCTTAAAGGGGTTTATCTACATTAGTTAATTATTCTTTATAACTAAAATTAGCATTTTGTAATTTTGCCGTTACAAGTCTGTAGTTGGATAATTAAGATGCATTCACGTTTCCTCTTCCTCTCCTCTACTATGCTCCTGTGCTACAACCAGACTTCTGTAAAATTCTGAGATCCCAGCAGGCGACAACAGCCCATTGAAACACATTGGGCGTCTTCCTCTTTGCTGTGGCTGCTATAATCTGCTGCTATAAGTGTTTGATTTCAAAGTGTGTTTTTATTAAATGGATTTGATTATAAATATTCAAATACACACACCGTTTATTACTTTTGGTAGCTGAGTAAACATTGAAGGCTACAGTATCTTTATCATCCCAGACACTTGGTATGGTGTTAACATGTGTGGACTGATATCCGTGTATACTACTAATTACTTTTGGTCATTAGGAAAACGGGGCTACAGATCATGAATCATAAATGTTTGCTACTGCTATTGGGTAAACATCTACCTGAGTATTAGTTTTGCAAGCAGACAAATGAATTTCACGCAGGGAAAAGGAGTTGCCTATTCTCTGGACTGGAAACATTAGCTAAATACACAGATGTTGAAAAGTATATGCCCACTTTGAATTTGATGCCAGCAACACGTTTCAAAAAAGCTGGGACAATGGCAACAAAAGACTAGAGAGGTTGTGAAATGCTAAAAAAAAAAATAAAGGTCGAACATCTCACAACTATTAGGTTAATTGGCAACAGGTCAGTAACATGATTGGGTATAAAAAGAACATCCCAGAGAGGATGAGTCTTTCAGAAGTAATAATGGGGAGGGGTTCACCACTCTGTGAAAGACTGCGCAGGCAAATAGTACCACAATTTTAGAATAACGTTTCTTAATGTAAAATTGCAAAGCGTTTGGGGATCTCATCATCTACGGTAAATAATATCATTAAAAGATTCAGAGAATCTGGAGAAATCTATATGCATGGGACAAGGCTGAAAACCAATATTGGATGACTGATCTTCAGGCCCTCTGATGGCACTGCATTAAAAAAAGACACGATTCTGTAGTAGACATCACTGCATGGGCTCAGGAACACTTCCAAAGACCATTGTTGGTGAACACAGTGTGTCGCTACATCCACAAATGCAAGTGAAAACTCTATGGTATGGGGGTGCATTAGTGCACATGGCATGGGTGACTTGAACATCTGTGAAGGCACCATTAATGCTGTACAATATATACAGGTTTTGGAGCAACATATGCTGCCATCCAGACGATGTCTTTTTCAGGGAAAGCCATGCTTATTTCAGCAAGACAATGCCAAACCACATTCTGCACGTATTTTAACATCATGTCTCTGCATTAAAAGAGTCTGGATGCTAAACTGGCCTGTCTGCAGTCCAGACCTGTCACCCATTGAAAACATTTGGTGCATTAAGAAATGAAATACGACAAAGAAGACCCTGAACTGTTGAAAAGTTGAAATTCTATATCAAGCAAGAATGGGAAAACATTTAACTTTCAAAACTACAAAACCACATTCTGCACGTATTTCAACATCATGTCTCTGCATTAAAAGAGTCTGGATGCTAAACTGGCCTGTCTGCAGTCCAGACCTGTCACCCATTGAAAACATTTGGTGCATTAAGAAACGAAATACGACAAAGATGACCCTGAACTGTTGAGAAGTTGAAATTCTATATCAAGCAAGAATGGGAAAACATTTAACTTTCAAAACTACAGCAATTGGTTTCCTCAGTTCCCAAACGCTTACAGAGTATTCAAAATGGGCATGTGTTCTTCCAAAAACAATTACATTTCTTAGTTTCAACATTTGATATGTTGTCTTCTGTACTATTTTCAGTTAAATATAGGGATAAATATGGGGGCGCAGTAGGTGTTTCATTTCTGAAGTATATAAAAAGAACACTCACACTATATTGTGTTTGTTGAAGATCTGGCACCATAAAAATATGTTGTAAAACTATGCAATACATTTAGAAAATCTGCAAGGGGACAAATACTTTCGCTGCCCTTTACATGAGGCATGAATCTAATATGTCAATGTATTAATTTCTGGCAGAAGTCTATTCCAGTATAGGGACTTCCTAACTGGCTACAACTTGTACCAATGTAGAGGAAATTAGTCAACATAGGCCTAAATATACAGTAGAAATAGTACAGTTGTCTAACATGTGAACCCAGACAGATAAGTGATTTAATGTTTATATACTCATCTCTCTGGTTGTCACTCACTATGGCTCTTCCAGACATAAAGAAGATGCCTCTGGGGAAGCTGAGCAAGCTGCAGATTGCTAAGGGCTTTGAGGTCCTGGAGGAGATTGATGGAGCCATGAAAGACCGCAAGACCAGCAGGACCAAATTGGAAGAGCTATCCTCCAATTTTTTACCACTATCCCACACAACTTTGGGCGTAACCGGCCCCCGGTCATTGACAGCTCTGAGATTATGGAGAAGAAAAAGGAGATGCTTCTGGTAAAATCTGCCTTATCAATGACTATAATAACTTTCCTAAAAGTCACTTTTTGTCCCTTGCAAGGAGAACAAACAAAAAAATGTGAGGCGAATTTCTTACCCCACATGTGAATTAAAATTGGTTTGTCAATAATTGTCTGTTTAACAATTCAATGTCACAGAATGTTAAAAATGACTAAATGCAGCTCAGGCCTAAATGAAGCTCAAGGGCACAGTCCAGGAAAACACATCTGGCCCTGTCCATGATGAGTCTTGTCCCGGCATGACTCCATCTCTTCCTCTGCTGGAGCTGGCTATCTGTCTCTCAACTGCAAACTCAGTCTACTGCAAGAAGATATCCAGGAATTAAGGTACTAGGGCTTCTCGATATTCCTTGGTAACAACCAGGTTTCCATCCACTGTTATCATTTCAGTACAGATAAACTTGGGAGTCATGTAATTTATTTTGGTCATTCTGCTATGACTGAGTAGCATGCAATTTATTACATCCTACACCTGAAATATTCACTTCACCCAACTACTGAATGTCACAAATTTGATTTAATTGAGATTCTCCTCCATTGATTCAAATCAAAACATTTTGACATTCCAAAATATTGGTTAAATCTGAAACAAGTTTTTTTGAAAAAAAAACTATAATGTGTTGGTTGAATAAATATTCACTTCTTGCAGAGTTTTACATATTCTAAAATGTGATGGGCACCATGGTAAACAGCATCATTCAAGTTAGGCCACACTGTCTCAAATGGATTTCGGTCTGGACTTTGGCTGGGCCATTTGAGGTCAATCAGTTTTGTTTTTTAAACCACCCCAATGTATCCTTGCCTGTCTGTTGGCTCCATCTATCTTGTCCTTATGCCTAACAAGTTTGGCGATCCCTGTCGATTAAAAGCATTCCCATAACATGATGCTGCCATCACCATGCCATACAGTGGGAATGATGGTCTCTGGTAGATGAGTTGGCTTTGTGTCATGTTACATCACAAAAAGCTGGTTTTTAGTCCGTTTTGTGGAAACAAGCCACTGGTGTGAAACATTTTATATGTTAATGGAGATTCTAGAATGGTCATATTTAGTGGCATAAGTCCTGTATAATGTAGTATATTTACGGTGACAAAACATGCAATTACCTTTGTAGTCTGACGTCATTGTTCAGCTTCCATTGGACTTCCATTCTTGTTTCATTTAAAGGTAATTGAGAGATACCTGAAGGCCACTGAACACAGTCCCAGCCAGCCCAAGATTGTTGATGTCTGGGAGGTGGACGGAGAGACAGAGGTGGGTAATATAGGACACAACTGATGTCGATGTGTAATAATCCTGTTTACATGTAATAAGGCATGAATGCTGTATTTATTAATGACTTATTTCTTATCAGGTTGTAATGAATGTAAGTATATAATCAGTGTGTTTGGGGATTGTTTGGGGTAGGCAGAGAGGTTCAGGGAGAATGATCACCTGGAGAACCGGCGTCTGTTGTGACACGGTACCAACGTGGCGGTGGTGGCAGCCATCTTGAAGGCCAGCCTGCGGATTATGCCCCAGACAGGGGGATCTACTTTGCCTCTGAGAACAGCAAGTCTTCAGCATACGGTCAGGCTTTAAGCATTATATGGAGAAGTATGCTACGCAAGTGTGTGTTTCAAAGGAGAGTTTTAACTGTCGTATTTTTGTCCCCTGTGTAGTGCATACTTCAAAAAACACAGGTGTGATGTTTTTGAACGAGGTGGCATTAGGGAAGGAGCACACCATCACCAAGAACGACAGCTCCCTGAAGAAGCCGCCTACAGGCTACGACAGTGTGGTGGCTCAAGGACAGGTGGAGCCAGGTACACGACTTCACACCACTCACAGTTCAACACTGACCTAATGTCAATCTCTTGGTCAGAAAATACTTTCATCTTGGCCATGACCAGTCTGTCTCCCTATACCCTAAACAAGTAGTCACAGGATATTGAAAGATCTCCAGGCGACAGCATCAGTACAGTATAACTGAATAGTGAACACTTGTGTGTTTCAGATGTAGCGTTGTGTAGTGAACCCCTGTGGTTGTGTTTCAGACCCGTCCAGAGACATCTTCCTGACTCTGGATGGTAAGAAGGTGGCTGTCTCAATACAGGTGTATTGAGAAGGTGTTCTGTGTGAGGTTTCCCTAGAATGTTTGTATGTGAAACTCTTTACAACGATGCCTTGTTAGCCAATGATGCGTGTTTATACTAATGCATTTACTTTCAGTAATATATGCAATGTATGTAATGTGATTTGTTTGTAATGTATGTTATATGATTATGTATCGAGTGTAGGGACAACTTTGGAGTTTCTCGGAGACTGGTGTTTGTATGTGGGTTATTGCTTTTGGAAGTATTCTGGTTATCTGGATCTTGGTATGTTTGGATTATGTTATCATTAACTGTCGTTGTGTTATGATGAGCTAAATGTGTTATGTCGATTACTGATGTTGTGTCGGGTGTGATGTGCCATTTGACAATGAACATCTGATTGTGTTTGTTCTTCTAGTGTTGGCCTATGCCACTTTCTTTTTAGAAAATTAGAGTTTTTATAGTACTTCAGCACTAAGCACTTTATTGTACAAGCCTGATCTGTGACAGTGGATTGAGTTTGGTCTGATTGGGTCCTCAGTTATATTATTACTGTTCTTATTATTGTTTTGTTTCTTGAATGAACTCTTTTGTACTTTATGAGAACTCTCTCTCTCTGCCTCTTTATTGAGGGTGAACCTGATTGTAGGTTACTGGACATTACAGTTTTATTCATGATCGGTCTCCATAGCATTGTTGTTTAACAGTAAATATTAATTTAACTGTGACAGATTTCATTATTTTTACTCTTCATTATTGTTTCTTGACAGGCATACTGTAAACCTAAACATTATTTAAAAATATTGGAAAAATGAAATAATTGTATGAATTATCTGTATATATTATGTTCTCTCATTAACACATTATGTAAATAAATTGATATGTATCAGTACAATAGTAACATTATACATTTTTTCATTTTATTTTAGTAGTGGAAGTGTTCAGATTTTTCTATGGAATTGACCACACTGGCTGTAGTCAATCATAGCTTCAGTTGGCCTATAAGTATGCAAATAAGTCATTGGCCACATCATCCCTTCTTATTCACTTCCAAGTGAACTGTGTGTTTACTGGTATATTGCTGAATAATATTGATCACCCATTGCAAAAGGGGCTAGTACAATTAGTACAATTTTCTGTGTTTTAAATTCTTCAAAGCAGTGTGCAATGGATATTTAGTAGTGTCATTTACCCTGTCAGCTTGCATGCCTGGCAATAATCTTTTATAGGCCCTTGAAGTATAAAACATATTGGCCAGCAGAGAGCACTATGGAGCCATACAATGAATCTAATAATGGCGTATCACAAGACTCTCCATGTCAGCAGACGGGGGTGGATTTACTACATCAGTGCTGTAATGTTTTTACAACACAATCACATCCATATGATTCATTCTATTCTATGTGTTTTATGTAGAGACACAAGAAGGAGTGCTTCTTTGGTTTAAAGTTTATTACAATAGCTAATGCAATACAATTGGTTCTAATCTTTGAACAAAATACACAAAAACATTTTGCAATGTTCCAGAAGGATCTTTAGACCGTTTACACAAGCCCAGATGCACCACTCACTTGTTTTCAAATGTCAATACATTATTGGCTGGCTATTACATTATTGGCTGGGTTAATAGAAATACTATTAAAAATAAAAAATTCTAATTGTAATAACTGGAGCTTATAATGTAATGATAAACTTATATCACAGCGTGTTGTAAGTTTACCCTTACTTTTGCTTCTTTCAAATAGCTGCTCAAAAACCTGACCAATTCTGACCCTGAATCTTAGTCCTAGCTCTGAGAAAACACACACAACACACTCCCTCTCTCTCTCTCTCTCTCTCTCTCTTCTTGAATAGATATTTAAATGTAAAAAAATGTTATAACTTAATGCATGGCTATTGCTGTACTCCTCCATTTTCAATAGCACAAAAAGTAATTTTGGTTATATTCTATAAAATGTCACTTTTAACTCCAGACACTTTGGAGAGAGGTAACCTAGAGGCCCTATCTAATAGCAAAACCTAAAAAAGAGAGAATATTGGGTTTTTTTCAATCTTTGAGGCCCCATAACTAGGTAGCTAGTAATCAGATTGTTCTCTCTCATTCTCTCCATGGTAAGTATTTTTTGTCATACCGTATCATGTTTCAAGGAGGGAGGCAGAAGCAAATGCAGGAGTAACTAAGAAGGTTTAATATAATTCAAACAAAATGAGCACCATGTGCTGGAAAAGGACAAAACTGAAAGGAAGCACCACAATGGCCAAAAACCAACAGCCAGGATCATAACGTAAAACAATGATCCACAAAGACTGGGTGACAAGGGCTGAACTAAATACACAGACTAACGAGGAGAACAGAAACAGGTGAGGGCTATACACAGGTGAACAGAATATAACTAATCAACCGAACTGGGAACAGGAAAGACCAAACAAGGACATGACAAACCAAGAACACAGAGAAAACACGAACCGGAAAGGTCCCGTCCGGCTGGGACCGTTACACATATCAGATGGACCAAAAATACAGGAAATGAATAGACACAATCCATATTCATTACAACATTGCTACAGATATTTGTTATGTTATGAAAAATAACATAACATAATTGTTCGGGATACAAAGAAAAACCCACAGGTAACCTCAGGAGAAATATAGGCTGCTCTGGAAAAAGACGGTGTTGTTGTTTCAAGGAGCACAATATGAAGATACTAAAATGTGCTGCATGGTCGTGTGGCCAGAAAGAAGCCTTTACTGTGCCAATGGCACAAAAAAGCCCGGTTACAATATGCCCGACAACACCTTGACACGCCTCACAGCTTCTGGCACACTGTCATTTGGAGTGACGAGACCAAAATAGAGCTTTATGGTCACAGCCATCAGCGCTATGTTTGGAGAGGGGTCAACAAGGCCTGTAGTGAACAGAAAACCATCCCCGCTGTGAAGCATGGTTGTGGCTCACTGATGTTTTGGGGGTGTGTGAGCTCTAAAGGCACAGGGAATCTTGTGAAAATTGATTGCAAGATGAATGCAGCATGTTATCAGAAAATACTGGCAAGACAATTTGCATTCGTCTGCACGAAAGCTGCGCATTGTACACTCTTGGACTTTCCAGCTTGACAATGACCCTAAGCACAAGGCCAAGTTCACCCTCAAGTGGTTACAGCAGAAAGAGGTGAAGGTTCTGGAATGGCCATCGCAGTCTCCCGACTTTGCATGACCTGGAGATATTTTGCCAAGTTGAATGGGCAGCTATACCACCTGCGAGAATTCGGGGCCTCATAGACAACTATTACAAAAGACTGCACACTGTCATTGATGCTGAAGGGGGCAATACAGAACTAAGGGTATGCAGACTTTTGAACAGGTGTCAGTTCATTTTTTCCTTTGTTGCCATGTTTTGTTTTATGATTGTGCCATTCTGTTATAACCTACAGTTGAATATGAATCCCATAAGAAATAAAAGACATGTGTTTTGCCTGCTCACCCATGTTTTCTTTGAAAATCGTACATATATCACCAATTCTCCAAGGGTATGCAAACTTTTGAGCACAACTGTATATTATTGCTATACTTGCTATATCTATAATATTCAATACTTCTACCCATAATATTCATATTCCCCTCCTTACTCTTTACAAAGAGTAAGAATTGCTGCTAGTTTACATTGTTATGTATATTATTGCTATAGTTTGCTATGTTTTTGCTTTATGTATTTCTTCATTCTTACTACATAGATATTGTGTGCCATGTCACAATAATTTTATTGTGCAAGATGACCCTGTGTTATTTGTTTTTTCATTAATAAACTTTTGAACTTTTGAACTTGAACTTATCCTGACCCCTGAATCTCTCTCTCTCTATCGCTTCTTGAATAGATATTTCAATTTGATATTATTTTTTTATATAACTTTACCCATAGCTATTACTGTACTCCTACATTTCCAATGTTACAAAAGGTAAGTTTTGTTAAATTCTGTAAAATGTCACACTTGTTTATGGAAACAATGGAAAGAGGTAACCTAGAGGCTCAATCTAATAGCAATACCTAAAAAAAGAGAGAATACAGTTTTTTCAATCTTTGAGGTTACAACCTTTAGAAACGAGTGTGTAGTTGCCTATTTAAAAGTCCCAAAATGTTACCTATTGTTATTTTGGCATGGTGGCATGTTGGGTGCAGTCACGAACAGTCAGCATTTTATGGCAATTTTGATTATAATTTCATAGATTCTTGGCCATATCTTGGGTTTGGGAAAAGATACACGTAAGCTGCTTCACCCATTACTTCAGGTGTAGCCCCCAGTTGACATATCTGAAGCACAAGTATCAATAGCAAGCTTTCAAATCTTACACAGAGGTCATGTGTCGCTCAATAAGGATGAATTGAACATTTTTAAGTGGAATTTGTAGGATCAAAATTCCACAGTAATATTGACTTATACTTTAATATCTTATAGATAAAAGTGTCTAGTAGCTAAGTTACCAGAGTGGAAATGTTACCTATTGTTTGTTTTTGCTGCATTGTCTGCTTTGTGCATTTAGGGTAATTTATGGTTAGGGTTAAGAGAGGTCTCTTAGAGGCCCTATTGGGATGTAAGGGCATGATTATCTGAAAACATTAAAATTATGTAGTTGACATTTAAACTTCATGTGATGTGTCATAGCATGTTCTAAATCATATAACAATATTCAGCTGGAAAAATACAGTTAATATATTGTTTTAGTTCATTTTAAATAGGGTTTGGGTTAGAAATTAGAGAGGCCTCAAAGAGGCCCTATTGGGATGCAAATGGAGGATTATCAGACAACAAAACAAGAAATGTAACTGTCATTCACACTTTACATTGTATATACTGTAATAACATGTTCTACAATACCTATTTTAGAGAAAACACAGTTTAGACATAGTTTTAGTTCATTTTGTAAAATAGTGTTAAGGTTATTGTCTCCAAGATGCCCTATTTTCTTAAATGTAGTTAGATTCACTGTATTTTTCATAACATAATAAATATCTACAGTTGTTTGTAATGAATATGGATTGTGTTTATTCATTTCCTGTATCTTTGGTCCATCTGATAAAGCCTCTCTGCTACTTACAACGTATAGTTTGAAAAGATCATATATCCCGAAATAAATGACAAAACATTGTAAAACTGCATACAACTAATAGAAGAATGTGTTGTGTGTGTATTTTTAGAGGACTAAGATTCAGGGGTCAGGATTGGTCAGGTTTTTGAGCAGCTGTTTGAAAGAAGCAGTAAGGGTAAGTGTTAAGGAATGGAAGTCTGACACTTAATAACAAACTTAAACACACAGTGATATAAGTTCATATTACATTATCGGCTCAAGTTATTACAATTTCAATTATATTTTATTACCCCAGCCAATAATGTAATAACAAGCCAATAATGTAAGAACTTATTACATTATGGCCAAAAAGTTATTACATTATTGGTTCAGAAATGTTATTACAATATTGGTAAGTTATTACATTATTGACTTAGATTACATTAAGATTGGAAATTTGTTACATTACTGGTGGTTATTACATTAACGGTAGTTATTACATTATTGGTTGCTACAGGGTGCACAGCTGGAGAATGGTTATCTGCATTGTTCTCATTGTTGCAGATCTATGAGACAAATTACATTGTTTTAATCAAAATGTATATTTGCACAATGTCTTTTATTTATTGATTAGATCAGTCTAGTGGACATCCTTTTTTATGCCTGTGAGATCTTATTTCTATGTGGATGATATAACTGCGATGGCATCACCCTGGTGGGAGCAACACATACAGTACGTACCTACTTAATTTCTGATCAGCATTCACTTTGATGATAATGTCTGTCTGTGGGGCCTCACAAAATAAACTGTAACCCATAGCATTTCCAACGCATATATAGTGTATGTTGTTATTACACTTAAAATGATGTGGTTACATAGGCATAGGGGCAAAATGCTGCCCTGTTAATTGTTGTAATCTGAGCTAGGTTTAACCAACCCAATTCTGTGTAAACTTTTCAGCCCTTTAAAAAGCTACAACAGACTTCTACCACACTGATAATAAACAATACCACTTGTGTAGTCAGAATTTCTTGAGAACCAGATATTCTGACAACGTTATACAGGATATATCTAGAGTTGTAATACTGGTGTCATCGCTAACCAACCAAGCACTTTAAGCATGGTATTCAATCAATTTATTGCCTTGCAAACGTGCACTGATTCATCTATCCAACCAAGCAATTCAAGCATGGTATTCAATCAATTTATTGCCTTGCAAACGTGCACTGATTCATCTATCCAATCAAGCACTTTAAGCATGGTATTCAATCAATTTATTGCCTTGCAAGCGTGCACTGATTCATCTATCCAACAGAAAACTCCACTCATCCGCGTGCATGCTATACACTGACGATGTAGAACTATCCAACCTCGGCATAGAAACAGCGAACGCTGGCGGCAACAATCGGTCTCACAAGTAACTGATTGGTCAAAACAGCAAATGCGGGACAATGTCAGCCGCCTCCCGTTGTCACTAGCGGAACGGCAAGCAATTTCACCACTTATGTGTGAATAATCAGTCACAATTTTGCAATATAGTAAAGTTTTCATGTGTAATTTTTGGCCTATGTCCTCTACTAATGAAATCATACCGGTCAGTTTTGACCAGGAACACAAAATATGCTATTTTGTGCCACTATTAAAATTTCAAAATGGTTTCAATATAAATGTCCTTGTTAAACTTTGACACAAGGTAGGCTATGATAAATAGCATAATGTTTCATCTGAGTATTTTTTATAGTCATAATAATTCATCCATTATGCTTATTTTACTCAAAAACAAGTTATACAGGTATGAGCTCAGGTCAATGAGGCCTACAGGCCATAAATAGCAATTAGAAGTTCAAAGTGTGTAATGTTCACAAGAACCTAAGTTGTTAAAAAGATCTTAACACAACCTTAAGTGATAGGATATGGATTATTATGGATTTATAATCAGCTATAATGGGGCGGAACACAGAACTAATTAGCATGAAATGAACACAAAAGGAAGGTTCAAAGTTCACTTCTGCACAGTTAGTCAAATTACACATAACATCATTACAAATTCTAATGATTGATGTGTTGCCACATCTGATGGATATTAAGTTCCTTAAAAAGAGGATGAAAACATGACTTGCTGATTATATATCTTTAAGCACTTCCCCAAATCTCTATTTATAAGGCCCTAGCTTTTAATAAATAAAACAGTGGAACTGTCTGAAGACATCAGCTTCTCTTTCTTGACTGTGGTAAAGATATTCATGATCTTACTTAATAACCAAGCTATGTGTGGCCAAATGAAAATAATTGATGGTGCACCTGTTTCTCTCAAAACAAAGTAAAAGTGAATAATTGTGCATTTTTCATGGACATGAAAAGAACAGCAGTGAAGCCACCAGAGCACCACCGTTCTCCACCTCATCATGGGAGTCTTGACTGTGTCCTCTGCATCCTCCTCACCTTCCTGGTGACTGGTAAGTGACAGCCAGACTGGTGTCAGACCAGAAGAAAAATTGAAATGTTTCTCCAGAATTTAATTCCAGAATTTTTCAGGTTTATTAAATAATTGTTTTCGTGGAAATTACTCTTGTCTTCTTCCCAGGGAGTTCTGCAGTTCCAGGCCAGACGCAGTGTAAATATGGGTTTTCTCGACCAAACCCTACCTGGCAGATTTGCTACATGTCGGTCCAAGAGCCACAATCTCGGGCTAGTGCAAAGGTAACTGACATCCCTGACATGCATCCCATTTAGAGTGTTGGTATTTGAAGTGAAAGATGGTTAACAATAATGTTAATCCGCAATATATAAATATTCTGAAAAATATCGGTCTTTTAAGCTTTTTTAAGTAGGAAAAATATCATTAAATATCATTTAATATATCATTTAAAATATCATTTCATATCATTTAATATCATAAATTTTTATCGGCAACCTTGTCATCTTTTGGCTTTGACTACAATGTATTGTGAAAATGTGTCTAAAGCATTTAGACAAAACACTTCAAACTTCCAAACTTCCATCAGAATCCAATATTTTTTTTTAAACGGCCCACTGGGCCATAAATTTATATTTGAATGATGCTGTTTACACCAAAACATCCAAATCTCTATGCGACAGTCAGTAGCGGACTGGCCATCTGGTGCACTGGGAGAATTTCTGGAGCACTGGGGAATGTGGGCCGGTGGGCCAAGGACCTGAAATGAGAATTTTGGTCCTGTTTTTGTCATCGCTTCATTAAGGAAAAGATTAGGGGCTGCCGGGACCGGAGAGAGCAGATGATGGTCCAGTCTGCCGGCCCTGGCAGCCCCTAATCTTTCCCCTGATGAAACAATGACAGTGTTTGGAGGAATGGACCAATGGCCCATTTTTGGCCCATTGGTCCATTCCTCCAAACACTGTGCTGAGTCTGTTGGGGACTGTGAGCCTACCACTAGCGCGAGCAAAGTAGCTGAAGCGGTTGGCAAAGATGGCGATGGCAAGGAAGAATAGATAAGAAAACATCAATATTGAGCTATAGAAATAAGATAGATAGCCAGTAAATTAATGTAGCTTGTCTAAGCAGCAGGTAGCCATAGTAATTTCAAGTCCTATTCCTAAACATGTGTTTAATATGTAGCTAATTGAACTGTGAGTTCTCAAAAGTTATTACATCTCTGCAATTAGTTTGAGATTGAGATTTACATCTTTCTTTGGGTATGCAGCATTACCTATTTGCCCTAACACATGATAAATGGATACTTTTGAATCTGTCCATAAATGCATTTCTTCAAAGTCCGTTTTGTGGTCTCAGTCCATCCTTGGTGACAGTAGTAAAGGGAATGTGCATAGACATCATTCCAAAGGGGTTTTGAGGAGTTGGTTTGGAGTGCTTTGGTTTGGAGAATCACCTAGACAGTGTTTCTCAACCCTGCTCCTGGGCGCCCCCCCACCCTGCATGTTTTAGATCTCTCCCTGCTCTGTCACACCTGATTCAAATGATCAGCTCATTATGTCCTTCATGAGCTACATCAGGTATGTTAGGGCAGGGAGAGATCTAAAATATGCAGGGCAGGGGGGCGTCCAGGAACAGGGTTGAGAAATACTGACCTAGGAGCACAGAAAGAGTGCAAATAAAGACACAAAATTAGTCAAATTCCCATTTATTAATATAAATTACAGACTTAGAAGTCAATTACATGCTTTTCCTTTCTTAATCCAGGAGCAATGCCGTGAAAAAGGTGGAGACCTAGCTTCTATTGAAAACAATGATCAGTTACAAAATGCTTATAAGATTACTCAACCCGGATATTTCTGGGTTAATGGGGACCATGAGGTAATGTACCACATTCCTCATCCTAGTGTCATTTACTATTTTGGTTTGTCAAGCAAATCAGCTCCTACATACTAGCTAAGTAAATACTGATAGTGATGTTGACTTTTCCCTTTTCTCCTTTATAGTCCAGATTTATCTTGGAGAACTGGGTGTCGGGTGTGAAGGCAGGTGGTGCACCCACCGACTGTTTGGCATTGCTGAACTTCCCTAGTAAGTATCTGAAACATATTCTTGCTTCCATAACATAAGAGTCATAAGAGCTAGTGAATCTCAGGAACATTCTTCTCAACAGATGGAAAAGGCTTTAACACAATTGATTGTTCAGAAAAAGTAAACACTGCCAACGTTCTCTGCGAGGCCGATGCTACCTACTGAAGTGTCCACTCAGAGAACGCAAAGGGATGTTCTTTTTGTACTATCGCATGCATACTATTTGGAGTTTATTTTAAGTAAAAGACACAGAGAAAATAGTTCTAAGGTATGTCATGGCTACCTACAGTATACCTAAATTGATTCAGTTGTGACCTTTTTACTTTTTCTTGTTTTGCAATGGAAGGCCCTATAAAATCTAATACATGGTTTTCTTTTTTTTCTTTCTTTTTTGTAATATTTCTACACTATGAAGTAGAAATAACACAGTGAAATTGTGAACTTTATTATAATTCCCTGTTTGAGTAAGAGCAGTTTGACAAAGATGCATGGAATGTCAGGGATTTAATGGCCATATAGTTGTAATAATAAAAAAAATACTATTACAAAGAATGTGTGTTTTTTTAGATATACAATACCAATAATGTGGTACCAGTAAATTGTTATTCGAAATATCTAATTAATAAGTTGTTAATTGTGTCTTGTTCATTCGTCATTGCTTTCTTGCCTCTCTTTTTCAATAAAGACTTTCAGCATCACTCTGTCTCAGTATGATCACATTTTACCACTGTGAAATTAAAATCAACCATCAGTAATTTCATAAGTAGCATGCAGACTGTCTCCTAATATTTGATATAGATTTATTTGTAAACAATTTTATTATGTGTTAAAGTAATTACTATTTGCCCAAATTCATTCCATTTTCTTATAATATACAGTGGCTCTCAAAATTATTCAGTTGAAGTCCTGGATTTTTCCACATTTTATTGTGTGACAAAGCAAAGGTGGTAGATACTTATTCATATAGACCAATGGCTGTAATTGTGGCCATTGGTGTCTACCAAATATTGACTAAAGGGCGTGAATACTTACGCAATCAATTATTTTCTGTTTTGTATTTGTAAATCCTTTTGAACAATTTGTAGATTTTATTTCTCACTTTTACATGATGGACTTTTTTGTGTTGATCAGTGAGAAAACCCTCTAATTAATCCTGATTTTATGTTGTAACCTAATAAAATGTGTGTGGAAAAGTCCAAGGGGGGTGAATGCATTTGAGAGTCACTGCACTTAAAAATACTGCACATGTTTGTTATTACATGTTATTATTTTGAATTTGAATATGTAATATACATAAAATATTTGAATGTACAATAAAAGGGCAACAAAATTTTAACTGCAATATGCTTGTCTAATATTTTGTAGTAGTTCTTAAATACTTTTTTTGTAAACATATTGAAGTAATTATAAATAATTTGTAAGTTATTTTACTGACCGCCTCACTTTAATATTTGGAATGTCAGCAGTAGTTCAAAGAAAAGCCTAATACGATTTTAAATGAAAGTGGGATTGGTATAATGTCTGAAAATAAGTACCTTAGAAAAGTCCATCAAATTTTAAAGGAGGGCATATGCCAATAGGGCTAAGTAAAAAACATTTGACATTATATTATTAAGTTGAATAACCACTATTCACATTGTTGACACATTAAGATCTTTTCAAGGTCTGGTGAGAATTCAAGGGTGGACCAAGTCTGCCCTTTATGAATGGAGTGAAGGGACACCAAACTAGAATCTAAACTTTTCTAGACAGGGCTGAGCTTTTACAAAATCAATGAAAATTCAATAGCCTCTAGTTATTTTCATTAGCCCACATCTGCCTTCATTAGCCTAGTTCATTAGAAGTGTAAGGATGTTGTGTTTTATTGGAAGTGACTCTACATTGGGAATGTTCATTTGCTGGATTTACACATTTGTGGTTATTTTGTGTGTTATTGGGAGAAGTATTTGTTTTGGGAGTGTGTCATCATATTAATGGTTATGTTTTCGTATTGGGGAGAGTGTGTTCATATATGGGGAAGGGGTATTGTATTGGAAGTGTGTTATTGTATTAGTGGTTATGTTTTCGTATTGGGGAGTGTGTTCATATTTGGGGAAGGGGTTTTGTATTGGAAGTGTGTCATCGTATTAGTGGTTATGTTTTCGTATTGGGGAATTTGTTCATATTTGGGGAAGGGGTATTGTATTGGAAGTTTGTCATCATATTAGTGGTTATGTTTTCGTATTGGGGAGTGTGTTCATATTTGGGGAAGGGGTATTGTATTGGAAGTGTGTCATCGTATTAGTGGTTATGTTTTCGTATTGGGGAGAGTGTGTTCATATTTGGGGAAGGAGTATTGAATTGGGAGTGTGTTATCGTATTGGTGGTTATGTTTTTCGTATTGGGGAGTGTGTTCATATTTGGGGAAGGAGTATTGTATTGGAAGTGTGTCATCATATTAGTGGTTATGTAATTCTATTAGTGTTTGTGTTTTGCACTTCCAATCTGTGACGATCAACAACCATCCGTTTCCTTTCAGCTAAAATCCCTTTGGTTTTACCCGTGATGAAGGATGATCAAAGGGATTTTACATGCATGTGACCTCATAGTCCCCTGAGGCCAGGTTGCATATTTATACCTCAGGAAACCAGGAACAGGTGAAAGGTATCAATACATTTAACTAAAAAGCATAGAATTTTATAACTGATGCTACATATAGTTTTATTTTAAATATTCTTTAGAGGTGACAATACGTTTGAGACCTACATTTTACAGAAATAAATGTATTATTCCATAAAATGTTTTGTGTTTGAGAAATTATTGTGCTCAAATAGAAGCACTTGTGTGATTATGTTTCAGGCCAAAATGTTACAAATTTTTTGTTTTTATTTTTTTGCCTTCATTTTTATTTCATGAAGGGTGCTAATACTCCTTGAGTTGACAATATTTGCTTAATGTGGTAGTACTCAGAACGGGACTTTTTGAACATGAAAGCCAAAACACAATGATTATGTAGTCAAGACCTGTCACCCATTGAAAACATCTGGCGCATTATGAACGAAAAATACGACCCCAAACTGTTGAGCAGCTGAAATCCTACATTGTTATAAACTCTGTGGCTCTAGCAGTCTAGGCTGGATGGTACAGAGACCCGGCTGGATGGTACAGAGATGGTACAGAGAACTCATGCAAATTAGTGTAGTGTAAATGAACAGTGAGAACAAACGACACAGACAACCAAAGCTACCGTCAAACATAGAATGTTTATTATAAACACACGGTAAAGGGGTTAGGGAAAAGGGGCTGAGCTGCGTAACATACAGTGGATATATAAAGTCTACACACCCCTGTTGAAATGCAACCAGGTTACTGTAAGATTTTTATTTTTCATTTTTCCCCCTCGAAGATTTCAGTTTGTTTTTCAATTGAATTGTTCACATTATAGGTCACATTCAAAGTGGAAAAAGTTCCGACATGATTTATCTTTGTCTCATTCTTTTACATCACAAAAACCTGGCATTTTAACAGGGGTGTGTCAACTTTTTATATCCACTGTATATCATGCAAGAATGGGAAAACATTTCAATTTCAAAACTACACCAACTGGTCTCTTCAGTTCCCAAATGCTTACAGAGTATTGTTAAAAGAAGAGGTCATGCAACACAGTGGTAAACATGCCCATCCCAACTTTCTTGAAACATGTTGCTGGCATCAAATACAAAAGGGCATGTATTTTTCTGAAACAATCAAATTTCACAGTTTCAACATTTGATATGTTGTCTTTATGCTATTTTCAATTAAATGTAGGGATAAATGATTTGCACATCATTGCATTCTGTTTTTATTTGCATTATACACAGCGACCAAAATTTTTTGGAAACGGGGTTGTATTTCAAAAGGCAACATTCTGTACTTTTGCCTCATGTTCATCTTTCAATCAAATTTTTAATCAAGTTTTCATAGTGGACAGCAAAAACAGCAATTTTGACTTTACTGTTCCAATTCTTAAGTAGGGCACTGTATAAAATAAGGTTTAAGCTATGCAATATGCAAACAAAATATAGACTTTTTAAAAGACTATAATATAATTTTTCAATGAAAGATTATTATTTAAAATTATTGGGATACCTAAAATATGTTTGAAATATTATCAGTATTGTAACGGCCGTCCATGGCCTGTGCCTTGCCGGTCATTCCATTTCTATGTTCTGTTCTAGTTAACCTGTTTCATTGTTCAGTTCATTCTTGTTACTGTATTACATTCACCTCGTTAACCCCTTGTTAAGTCCCTATTTAAGTTCAACCTGCCCTAGTGTTTCTTGTCAGTCATTGTTTAATGTCACTGTATTTGTGTGTTTCCACGTTTATGTTCCTGAGAGCACAGCATTGAATGTAAGTCGGTCTTCTGATTAAAGAGCCTTTTATTTACATGCTTCTGTGCTTGTGTCCTGCCTCCTACAACCGTCACAAAATGACTGACCCAAAACAAAGGACACAACAGAGATAGACGGTGGGGGAACACCTCGGATGGCCGGATTCTGACTCTGAGGAGGAGGACCCCTACCGTCGCCCGTTGGAGGGCTGGCCAGCTGTGGTGCCAGCCAACAACCACCATCCGCTGGAGAGCTGGCCAGCTGTGGTGCCAGCCAACGACCAATGTTCAATGTCCCTTTGCTAGCTATCAGGACAAGCATTACATGGCAATGATGGCAAGCTACTTCATCTGCAAATTTGCTAGCCCGCAAACTTTACTAATAATACTGACAATTGTATTATGTTAGCTAGTAGACAATATCAGACATATCTAAACTATAATAAATGGCCACTGCTAATTCTGCTAAAGATTATAAGATTACATTTTGTATCGTATAGGCTATTTAGTAAACATGTGCAACAGTACCTTGTTTCATTACTGCTAGGCTAGTCTAGTGTGACCCTGACTGCTCAGTTATGCATAGAGTACCATGGACTGACGCCTGGTGTTTTAATTGGTAGGGAGGGGGAGCTGCACGGTGACAGGTGCAGACGGACTCCGGGACTCAACCGTTTTACTGGGAAGGGGGGACTCTAAGATATTGGAATGGGTAACCATAGAGATTAACAACGAAAGTAGAAAAAATATAATACTATTCAATAAAATGTAATATGAATATACAGCTCCGGAAAAAATTAAGAGACCATTGCACCTTTTTCTTTCCTTTCCAAAAAAGTCGAAAAGGAAGGTTTTGAGTGAGGAACAGAAGGGTCAAAATTAAGACACCACTGTAAATTGAATGCTTCTGTGCCTCACTCAAAACTTTCCTTTTCAACTTTTTTGGAAAGGAAAGAAAAAGGTGCGGTGGTCTCCGCAGCTGTATTTTAGCAGACACTCCTGACAACTGGGGCGGCGAATGGGGTGGCATGACATTTTTGTAGGGTGGCAGCTGCAACCCCTTATCACCCTGGTGGTTTTGCCAGTGGCCCCGAGGCAGGGACGCCGCCTCTTCCTGCTCCTTCTCCTCTGGCTCCCAATCCTCCTCCACCTCCGGTTCCCAATCCTCCTCCGCCTCTGGCTCCCGATCCCCCTTCGCTGGCTCAGATTCCTGATCCCCCTTCGCTTGCTCCCCCTCCCGATTCCGACTTCTGACAGACCCATCCTCTCTGCAATGATCTTTTAATACCCAGTCAGGTAACTGAGCTGTTGCCAATTGACCTAATTAGTTCTGTGACATTCCACCAGGTTTAGTTTTTTAGCGTTACACAACTTTTCCAGTCTTTTTTTGTCTCTGTCCCAGCTTTTTTGAAATGTGTTGCTGGCATCAAATAAAAAGTGGGCATATTTTTTTCAAGAAACATACAAATGTCTCAGTTTCAACATTTGATATGTTGTCTTTCTACTATTTTCTCTTGAATATAGGGTTTAAATGATTTGCACATCATTGCATTCTGTTTTTTTTTTTTACATTTTACGCAGCATCCCAACTTTTTTGGAAACAGGGTTGTATTAAACAAACTATAGTTTCAATGAAACAGAAATGCTCACCCTTGTTGTTAGATAATAGATTGTATATGTTTAGACTATCATCCCAATTTCAGATTAATTCGTACTTTAGGGTTGGTGTTTTTAAGAAACAGGTGAGTTTGGTACAGGAATATAACAATATGTAGGTAATTCTGATTAGATCAGATGTTCCCAAATTTTTGTTGCTGCTCTGGCTGCTCTGCTTGGGTGGTTAAACCCTGTTTGTTGGTCTGCTCTTTACCAATCATAAGAAATGATGCAGAATTCATTTACATGATATATTGCAAATATACTATGCCTATTCATAAAACATATGCATAAGACAAAATACAATTATCTTAAATACAGCTGTGCTCATAAGTACCCTGGCAGAAATTGTGAAATTTTGGCATTGATTTAGAAAATATGACTTTTATTTATTTATATATGTCTTTTTTTTAAGGATAGTGATCATGTGAAGCCATTTATTATCACATAGTTGTGTGGCTCCTTTTTAAATCAGAATGATAACAGAAATCACCCAAATGGCCCCTTGGATGTTTGACTTGCGTAACAAGGAAATTGAACTTTATAAAGATGGAAAAGGATATAAAAAGATATCCAAAGCTTTGCAAATGCCAGTCAGTACTGTTCAATCACTTATTAAGAAGTGGAAAATATAGTAGAACGTAATGAACCGACACTGAATCGTAGGAGCTTAACTACCAACTATGTAGAAATTGGATGGAAGAACCCTCAGTACTGCTTACCTGAGATGCTCGTAGGCACAAGTTCATAGGTAGATGTCCCTTTGCATTGGAAAGAAAGTCTGATCAGTATTGGTTGTAGCCAAATTGATACTCAAAAAACGTCTGACCAATGGAGAAGCATCATCCATACCTCCCACTAAAGGGCAAAAGTGCAAACGAAGAACTAGTGTTTCAATCAAAAGAAGTTTCAAAAGCAAAAAAAGCACCTCAGGCAAAGGGGCAGTCTAGCCAAAATGGAGGGTGGTTGATAGTCAAATTGAATTTGAGTTTGTTGTAAAATACCATTTAGGCTCTCAAAATATTTTTTGAGAATTAAATGCATAAAGTTTTGTGCTCTATTACAAATTTTTTGATTGTGAAAATTTTTTTTTACTTTGAAGCCTAATTTTTGCTTTCAGAACAATTGTTTTTGATTGAAAAGAAAAAAGTTTTGCTCTCGATAAAAAGACACAAATGTACCTTCATACATAAGCGCTATGTTTGGAGAGAGGTCAACAAGGCCTATAAGTGAAAAGAAAACCATCCCCACTGTGAAGCATGGTGGTGGCTCACTGATGTTTTGGGGGTGTGTAAGCTCTAAAGGCACAGGGAATCTTGTGAAAATTGATGGCAAGATGAATGCAGCATGTTATCAGAAAATACTAGCAGACAATTTGCATTCTTCTGCATAAAAGCTGTGCATGGGACGCTCTTGGACTTTCCAGCATGACAATGACCCTAAGCAAAAGGCCACTACAGTATGTGTGAGGGCTGAAGGAATTACGTTGTGGAATTTTAGTGTGAGATATTTTGTACATTTTATGTATCTGACAGAGCAGGGGCAAGGAAATAGATTTGACTTTTTTATTACACTGTTATAACCAGGTATGACAGTTGATAACCAATTCCTATTTCCTATTTTGACCTGGCAAAAGGCATACAGTTGCAAGTGAACAGGAAAACACAAACAACCACACAAGTAATGTAAATGATATGAATCATAAATGATACACAAATAAACACTATTTACTTGGAAATACATCTGTCAGGACAGCAGGTAAGGACCCAAGCGCGGACTGGGAAGGAGAGAAAGGGAACCGTCGGGGATGGACTGCGAGGCGTCCTACTAATCGGTGGCGAAAGTACAGACGAGCAGCAGGCAGAGTAGTCAGGGATGGGCAGATGGTCGGAGAACGTGGGGCCGGCAGCAGTACAATCAGGGAGCGGGCAGAATAGTCGGGGACAGGCGAGAGGTCGTAATTCCGGCGGAGAACAGACGTACAGGCAGAGCTCAGGCAGAATGGTCGGGAACGGGCAATCGGTCGGTACACGGGAAGTCTGGTCGAGAAGAGTGCGAGATATGGTATGCGAGCATAAACCATTGATCCGGCAGGGAAGAAGTGGCAGGGAGGTGCATATATACTGCTGGTGATGCGGAGATTAGGAACAGGTGCGTGAGTGGTGATTGGGAACAGGTGCGTGAGTGGTGATTGGGAACAGGTGCGTGAGTGGTGATTGGGAACAGGTGCGCGTCTGAAGCTTAGGAGCGCGGAGGCGTGACAGTACCCCTCTCCCGACGGACGCCCCCAGGCGGACCACCCGGGGCGCCCGGCCGCCGGCGATGGAAATCCCTGAGCACCGAGGGATCTAGGATCTGGCGCCGGGGGACCCAGCAGCGTTCCTCGGGCCCATACCCCTCCCAGTCCACCAGATATTGGTACCCGCGAACCCGACGCCTGGAGTCCAGGATTCGGCGGATCGTGTACGCCGGACTGCCGTTGATTATCCGAGGAGGGGGTGGACGAGGAGGAGGAGGAAGGAGAAGGCTGTGATGAACGGGTTTCAGGCAGGAGACGTGAAAGGATGGATGGACCTTGAGGGACGGAGGCAGCTTGAGGCGGACCACGACCGGATTGATGATCCGATCAATAGTGTAGGGACCGATGAACCTGGGGGACAGCTTGCATGATTCGGTGCGTAATGGCAGATCCTTGGCTGACAGCCACACTCTGTCCCCAAT
This sequence comes from Esox masquinongy, assembly GCA_016801175.1. Taxonomy (NCBI): domain Eukaryota; kingdom Metazoa; phylum Chordata; class Actinopteri; order Esociformes; family Esocidae; genus Esox; species Esox masquinongy. The sequence continues at coordinate 19,264 of JACXGI010005295.1, read as the reverse complement.
GGAGTAGGCAGGTGCAGGCGCACGGCGCCGATTGGCATGCGTTTGGTAATTCCCGGAGGCCCGTAGCAGGTTGACCCTGGCGCGATGCCAGGTCCGGTGGCAGTGGCGCACATGAGCCTGGACTGATGGCACCGCCAGGTCCCTCTCTTGGGTTGGGAACAGCGGGGGCTGGTAGCCAAACAGGCACTGGAACGGGGACATACCGGCATACCGGTTGCTGACGTGGGTAGGGTATTGTGTGTGTATTCAACCCAGGTTAACTGGGTCGACCAGGTAGTGGGGTTTACGGAGACCAGGCACCGGAGGGTGGTTTCTAGGGTCTGTTTAGCTCTTTCAGCCTGACCATTGGTCTGGGGGTGAAAACCGGAGGAGAGGCTGACAGTGGCACTGATGGCACGGCAGAAGGATCTCCAGACAGCGGACGTAAACTGCGGGCCTCTGTCGGAGACGAGGTCGGTGGGTAGGCCGAAGATGCCGAAAACCTCCTTGACCAAGATGGCCGCCATCTCCTTAGCGGAGGGGAGTTTGAGTAACGGGATGAACCGAGTGAACTTGCTGAACCGATCGACCACTGTAAGGACGACGGTGTTACCGTCCGAGCAGGGTAGACTGGTGACGAAGTCCAGTGACAGGTGGGACCAGGGACGTCGAGGAACAGGCAGAGGTCGTAGTAGTCCAGCGCTAGGCCGGTTGGAAAGCTTGTTCTGGGCGCAGGTGGGGCAGGCAGAAATGTACGTCTGTGCATCTTTATGCGTGGATGGCCACCAGAACCGTCTACGGAGGAATGCCATGGTGCGGGCCGGACCAGGATGGCACGTGAGTTTGGAGGCATGTGCCCAGTCCAGCACCGCGGAACGAGCTGCCTCGGGGACGAAGAGACAGCCGGAAGGGTCGTTTCCAGGACCAGGGTCACGGAGGAGGGCTGTCTTTACAGTCTCTTCGATCCTCCAAAGCGCAGCACCGATTACGCGCCGGGTAGGCAAGATTGCCTCGGGCGGAGCACGCGGCTCCTCTCCCTTGGAAAAGACGCGGGATAGGGCGTCGGGCTTCCCATTCCTCGAGCCTGGTCGGTAGGTCAGGGTGAAATTAAACCGAGTGAAGAATAGTGCCCACCTGGTCTGGCGAGGGTTAAGGCGTTTGGCCGAGCGTATGTATTCGAGGTTGCGGTGATCTGTCCAGACGAGGAATGGCACCTCCGCCCCCTCGAGCCAATGCCGCCACTCCTCCAGGGCAACCTTGACGGCCAACAGCTCGCGATTCCCGACATCATAGTTGGCTTTGGCTGGGGTCAGACGGCGAGACAGAAAAGCGCACGGATGGAGCTTCCCGTCCTCGGCGCGCTGGGACAGTACGGCTCCGACCCCAACGTCCAAGGCATCGACCTCGACGACAAACTGGCGTGAAGGATCAGGCTGGGCTAGGACAGGTGCCGAGGTGAAACGTGCCTTAAGCTCCCGGAAGGCCTCCTCTGCCTCCGGGGTCCAGACGAAGGGCAGGGTGCACGAGGTCAGGGAGGTCAAGGGAGCAGCCACCCGACTGTAATTACGGATGAACCGCCGATAGAAATTAGCAAAACCCAAAAATCTCTGCAGATCCCTATGGGTACACGGAGTCGGCCACCCCACAACTGCCTCCACTTTAGATGGGTCCATTCGGACCTGCCCCGCCGAGACAATATAACCAAGGAAGGAGACGGTGGAGGCGTGGAACTCGCATTTCTCTGCCTTGACGTAAAGACGGTTTTCCAAGAGGCGGAGGAGAACCTGTCGAACGTGCTGCATGTGTTCGGACGGATCTCAGGAGAAAATCAGAATATCGTCCAGGTAGACGAATGCAAAACGCCCGATCATATCCCCCAACTGGCGCGTTCGTGAGGTCGAACGGCATAACCAGATATTCAAAGTGCCCCATGGGTGTGTTGAACCCCGTTAACCACTCATCTCCCTCCCATATCCTCACGAGGTGGTACGCATTGCGGAGGTCAAGTTTGGTAAATATAGATGCCCCTTGCAGGGAGTCGAACGCAGAGTTCATCAGAAGGAGGGGGTACTTATTCTTGACAGTGATGTTGTTGAGCCCGCGATAGTCAATGCACGGGCGGAGGGTGCCGTCCTTCTTCCCCACAAAGAAAAAACCAGCAGCCAGGGGCGAGGACGACGGCCGAATACATCCCGAATCTAGGGATTCCCGAATATACTTCTCCATGGCCTCTCTCTCAGGCTTGGACAGGCTGTACAGACGGCTCTTGGGAAAAGTGGACCCGGGTAGCAGCTCGAGGGCGCAATCGTATGGTCTGTGAGGAGGGAGCGATTGCGCGCTGCGTTTGTTGAATACGTCCCCGATATCGTGATACTCAGAGGGGACTCCTGTTAGATCAGCTGGCTGAACGTCGGGGCTTTGGTCAGGCGTGGTTGGTAGGTAGGCCGCTCGCAAACAATCCGAATGGCAGGTCGAACTCCAGCGGAGTATTCTGCCAGCGGACCAATCGATGACCGGGTTATGCCTGACCAGCCAGGGATGTCCTAGGACCAGTGGGACGTGGGGGGAACGTGTGATCAGCAGACGTAGGGTCTCAGAATGGTTACCAGACATTTGCAGGCGGACAGGTGCGGTACGGGATTTAACCCTTGCCAAACGTCTGCCGTCCAAAGCCACTGCTTCGACGGCTTCCGGGAGTAATTCGGTGGAGAGCCCCAGCTGGGTGGCAAGGTTAGAGTCCAGAAAGTTGTCGTCTGCCCCAGAGTCGATCAGTACCTGCACCCTAAGCCGTAGCTGGGGACATCGGAGGGTTGGCCCGTTAGTCAGTCGTTCCCCAGTGTCTAACGAGCCCGTCCTTTTCCTGTTTTCTGGGGGCAGGTGGCAACATAGTGGCCAGGGAGACCACGATAGAGGCAGCTGTTGCTCTCCCTTCTCCGTTGACGTTCGGCCCCATCTAGTCGGAGTCGACCCACCTGCATCGGTTCAGGGTCAGGGTTTCTTGGGCCGCCCTCTGCTCCTCGGGGCGCGAATGGTGCAGGGTTAGGAAAAGCCGGTCCAGTCTCGGTCGGTGTTGTCATAGATGGAGACGGGAACGAGCCCTGGTGTCTCTCCCTCTTGTGCTCCCGATCTCGGTTGTCGATCCGGATAGTCAGGGCTATCAATCCATCCAGGCTATCAGGCTCAGGGTAGGAAACCAGCTCATCTTTCAAGTCTTCGCTGAGTCCGTTCACGAAGGCTGCTTGCAGAGCTTTGCCGTTCCAGCCGCCAGCGTGCGGAACTCTATGGTATATTCGGCCACGCTGCACTTTCTCTGGCGCAAACCGAACATCCGGACCGAACCGTCTCTTCCCCGAACCGGGTGGTCGAATAGTTTCCGCATCTCGCCGGTGAAGGCATCGTATGACTGAATGATTGGATCTTGTCGTTCCCAAAGAGCTGAGGAGCGGGTCCACGAAGCAATCCAACCATGTACGCTATCTTAGCGCTATCGGTGGCGTAGGTCCTGGGCTGCTGGGCGAACACCAAGCCACACTGGAGCAGGAAGGACCGACATAACCCCAAATCCCCGTCGTACCTCTCGGGCGTGGGTACCCAGGGCTCGCGATCCAGAGAGGGCGCAGTTTGGGGCTCCGGTGGGGCTGGCACCGATGGAGTGGGGGGCGAGACAGAGGAGGAGGCGGCTGGAGCACTCAGTTGATTCTGGATCGCGGAGACGCTGACAGAAAGAGCCTGTAAGGCGCTCATGATCTCCTGGAGTGCCGTCTTGTGTTGTCCCAAAACGGCGCCCTGGGAGGAAACTGCTTGACGCACGGCATCCAAATCCGCTGGGTCCATAATTGGCCGGATCAAATCTGTCAGGACAGCCCATAAGGACCCAAGCGCGGACTGGGAAGGAGAGAAAGGGAACCGTCGGGGACGGACTGCGAGGCGTCCTACTAACCGGTGGCGAAAGTACAGACGAGCAGCAGGCAGAGTAGTCAGGGACGGGCAGATGGTCGGAGAACGTGCGGGCGGCAGCAGTACAATCAGGGAGCGGGCAGAATAGTCGGGGACAGGCGAGAGGTCGTAATTCTGGCGGAGAACAGACGTACAGGCAGAGCTCAGGCAGAGCTCAGGCAGAATGATCGGGAACGGGCGATCGGTCGGTACACGGGAAGTCTGGTCAAGTAGAGTGCGAGATGTGGTATGCGAGCATAAACCATTGATCCGGCAGGGAATAAGTGGCAGGGAGGTGCATATATACTGCTGGTAATGAGGAGATTAGGAACAGGTGCGTGAGTGGTGATTGGGAACAGGTGCACGTCTGAAGCTTAGGCGCGCGCGCCCGCCCCTGCGTGCGAGCGGAGGCGGAGGCGTGACAACACCTCAAATAGCACAATATACTGTCCAACAACCCACATATAAAGATATGGTTTGTGATGAGTTGTGATGAAAGTGTGAAGTTAAAAGGACATTTTGCATTTTGATAACTGGTGGCTGAGAACTGAAATGATGATGACTGAACGATATGTCGGTTTTATCAGTGACCATTGAGATATCTACCAGAGCACAGGTTGTTACTGGATTAGCAGAAGTTGAGGAGGGAACTAAGGTGGGGGGAGGGCATTTGCCAAAAAGGGACTTGTAAATACTACACTGTAAACCCTAATGTATTTCTTACTCAAATGTTTCTACTAAGTGTAATTCAAAGTTAGAGAAATTTTCTTTATGACTTAAAACGTTACATTATACTGACTTTTACTAAAAAAATAAAAAAAAATTCAATGAAAATGTTCCCAGCATGCTCTGCTTCATATACAGCTCCGGAAAAAATTAAGAGACCACTGCATCTTTTTCCTTCCTTTCCAAAAAAATCGAAAAGGAAGGTTTTGAGTGAAAAACAGAAGGGTTAAAATTAAGAGCCTGCAAATTGAACCCTTCTGTTCTTCACTCAAAACTTTCCTTTTCAACTATTTTGGAAAGGAAAGAAAAAGGTGCAGTGGTTTCAATTTTTTCCGGAGCTGTAGATATAGTGATCATATGATCATATCATATTGATATTTTGGAATTGTTTTATTATCCTTTTTTGCATGTACATTGACTGATTAGCTACACAAGTATCAAACACATACATTTGTCTAAAGTAATCAAATCATGTAATAAAACAAATATTTTGCACCCACTACTGAAATGATTGTAACAATTACTTAAAACATCTTCCTGTCATAACTTATGCTGGATCACAATAGGAATTATGCATTCCTTTGCAAGCCAATGCCTTGTGCCTTTTTTTCAGAAATCTCAGCAGAAGGAATTTCCTGAAAGTTAAGAACGTTTTTTAACCATGTCAGCTGGGCGAGGATTTAATCTGACAGCACAATGTATTTTGAGGACATCTGAAATTAATTGTCTCTGGGTTGCAAGACTTCAAAATAAGGATTCATGGGATATGTTAAGTATTCACAGTTGACTATTTTATAATAGTAAAGCATGTGATACTATAGAAAATAAATGTGTTCAAAACCATGTCTCTCTCATTAACAAAAACAATCATGGGTGGTGACTCTAGAGTTCACTTGAAAGGGAAATACATATTGGGAAATGGTATTGTATGGCTTAGTATTTTACTTTTTTTACATTTTTTTAAGCAAATGAACTCAAATTTGAAACCCTGTTTTTGTGCGCTTTCTCAATAATTTGAGTAGTATGGAATGAAAATATAAATGTTTAACTAACCATAAACATGTTTAACTAACCCTTAACATATAGGTACTGCAAATCTTAGTAACTAAAAAAGATTGTTTTAAGTTCTGTGAACTAATTTAGGTTTACAGTGTATTATTCAAGCCTTAGAATAAAGACTCCTTGAATGCCTGAAAATTTACTGACTTTGAGTTGTGTGCACTGAAAATTAAGTATGTTTTGATTAATTTTGACTAAATTGTACAAAAAAAAGTCAAGGTAATCGATTTCCAAAATTGAATTGAGTAATGTCATAGTAATGTATGAGTACCAGTGAAGTAAATATTTGAGTTGAGTACAGTGAAAGCATGGAAATTTAGTATGGTCTACCATATAGATCTAGCTGTATCCTCCCAGGGTGTCTGTAAGATCTACAATGTTTTATAAGTGAGATAGGAGATGTCTGTCTGGTACAGTATTGTGATTGAAAAATGTTTAGACAATACAAAATCTGAACTTTGCTTCTTTTTCTCAGGTCAGACAATCAGTATGTAGTAGGGGGATTTTGTCTTCCCTTCCATCCCTTAGCAAGCAGATCTTGTATATTTTTGTATTATACATTTTTTATTCTAATATTTTGAGATTTTTGAGTTCCATGAGCTGTAAGTTGTAATCATCAAGATTGGAACAAAAAAAGCTTGAAATGTTTCACTTTATGTGTAATAAATCTAGAATATACGATGGTGTCACTTTGTGATTAGAATTTAAAAAAAAAATAACTTTTCCACGAAATTCGAAGGTTTTGAGATGCACTTGTATAATCAGTGTTTGGGGATTGTTTGGGGTAGGCAGAGAGGTTCAGGGAGAACGACCACCTGGAGAACCGGCGCCAGTTGTGGCACGGTACCAACATGGCGGTGGTGGCAGCTATCATGAAGGGCGGCCTGCGGATTATGCCCCAGTCAGGGGGCCGCGTGGGCAGGGGGATCTACTTTGACACTGAGAACAGCGAGTCTTCAGCATACGGTCAGGCTTTAAACATTATATGGAGAAGTATGCTACAGAGGTATGTGTTTAAAAGGACAGTTATAACCGTTGTGTTTCTGTCTCGCCTGTGTAGTGCATACTTCAAAAAACACAGGTGTGATGTTTTTGAACGAGGTGGCGTTGGGGAAGGAGCACACCATCACCAAGGACGACAGCTCCCTGAAGAAGCCACCTACAGGCTAAGACAGTGTGGTGGCTCGAGGACAGGTGGAGCCAGGTACGTGACTTCACACCACTCACAGTTCAACACTGACCTAATGTCAATCTCTTGGTCATGAAATGCTTCCATCATGGGCATGACCAATCTCTCTCCCTATACATTTAAGAAGTAGTCACAGGATATTGAAAGATCTCCAGGCGACAGCATCAGTACAGTATAACTGAATAGTGAACACTTGTGTGTTTCAGATGTAGCGTTGTGTAGTGAACCCCTGTGGTTGTGTTTCAGACCCGTCCAGAGACATCTTCCTGACTCTGGATGGTAAGAAGGTGGCTATGCCTCAGGGTGAACCCGTCAATCAGCCCCAGTACAAGGACAGCTACTTCTGCAATAGCGAGTACCTTGTCTACAGGGAGGACCAGTGTCGCATCCGCTACCTGCTAGAGCTCAAGTTTTAATTGGAGACAAGCTCCCTGCTGAGGCACTACTGCCTACTACAGGAGAGGGTCTTCAGCTCCTTCTCCATGGTTGAGTATGAACCGTAGTGATGCAGGTTGTTGTTAGAGACTAATGTCACTGAGTACCATGTTCTACCAAAGTTCTCTATGTTATATCCCATACTTATCTGTGCCTTATCCTATGCAATAGCTTAACAGGCTGTAAGTTAACCTTCCACGGTCAATGTTATTAGCCAGCAGTTGGCAGATTTCCTTGTACCTTCATAACACTATCACATTTTCCCCAATCCTTATTTTAGTATTCTACTTTAAGACATAATTCAGGATTTGGTCAATTACGCCCTATCTACCACCCCAGCAATTTCTTGTCAACGCATGCGGTTTGAAGAAAGTAGTGTTTTAGCGTTAGCGCTAGGAAGTGGTAGCGCATTGACTGTGAGTAATCATTGACTCATAGAACTGCCTCTAATGTCCTTCATTTTGCACACAGACACATAGTTACACATGGTATCCATACAATCATTTGACTCTGGGAAAGTAGGCATATGATTGTATGACAAGGGCTTACTTGCCCAAATTCTGACTGTCCCTTTAAACAGAGCATTTAAAAGAGTTTCTGCATTTCAATTATATTGTTTTATTTGGCCACTGTCATTTTTGTTGTTAGAGGGATATTCTATTCACCAATACTACATGCAAAGTATAAATACTGTTCCTTTATTAAGTCCCTAACCAATGTGGAGAAATAAGAAGAGCAATGCAACCCCGCTTCAGGCATGACCGAACCATTTTGCTTCCAGAGAGAGCGCACAATGGACCAGACTTCACCAAGGCGCATAAGGTCTGCATCTGGTTGTAAATCCCATGCCAATCTGGACCAGTCTGAATGTCAGACAGCATCAGTATCTGACAGCCCTCCTGTGGCTGTGTAATCACAAGACCATCCGGTCCACAGGTGACTTTCAAGCCCAATTTCCACATGAGGTCTCTGCCAGCCAAATTGCAGGGACAACATGTAGTTAAAATGAATTGGTGCCGATTTGGAGCACCTAATACAAATAAAGGCATATTTAAGGACTCAATCATCTCTACATGAGAAGCACCTACAGTGCGCACAGTTTCATTTGACAAGGGAAAATTCAACATGGAGCCATGCCTGATAACAGACATTGCAGCACCAGTATCTACTAGAAAAATGAAGGTCACTACACTGCCTCCACTACACGTCTTCCTTAGGTTTACTGAGTGTGACATCGTGTGGTGGTCCCATCTGCCATCCACCACCCATAACTTCGTCTCTCCGGCTCAGGGCACCCTCTATAAAACTGACAATATTTACTGCAATTTTGACATGACTGGTCTCCTGTCCCCGCTCCGTCCCTGTCCACGTCTCCCTCGGCCTAGTCCTCCCTTTTGAATTCTTCCACCCTTCCGAAAAGCACCAGTTCCTCCCCTCATTCCGCTGAATTGCTGACATTGTCCCTGATAATACATGAGCTGAGCAGCCTGGAGCTTGGTATCCTTCTCTTGTTTGGATGTAGTCTTGTCATCAGCGGACTGCTGCTGCCGTTCCGCATATTTACAATGTTCAGTCACAGTCTGTAGAGGTACTGTCTCCCACCCAATGCAAGTGAGTTTCACAGTTTTGCTCAAAGCAGGCTGATGGCCATGCACCAGGGTAGCCTTTAGCCGGCTATTAAAGTTCTCAGAGCTGGTCAGGCAACTGTATTTTCTGAAACACTTCTCCAACCTGTCTCTGTAGACTTCCAGGGATTCTTTAGGACCCTGTAGACAACTGTGGATTGCAGCCCAATCAGTCACTGTGGGGCAGGCATTCTTGATTCTCTCCAGGAGAAGAGTAAGTTTGGTATGCCCCCTCTGCGGACCAGAGAAGGTCCTCATTGAACCCCTCCTGGACGTCTGCCCCGCATAGTTTCATCCTGGAACGCGTGATGTGTGCAATCTCTGCTCCCGACGGCTTGTACAGGCGCACCAACCTGATCATGTGAATCCCGAACTCAGCCGAATCCTTGGTGAGATCGGGCATCTCATTAGCAATGTCCTTCAGTTCATCCTGTCTCCAAGTCTTTTGGATGCTGACCTCAGGCATCTATTTGTTATGGCCAGCCTGTCCTTGGGCTTGCCATGGCTGTGGGTTAGGATAAGTCACTAAAGGAGCCAGAAGGAAAGCCTGGTCAGGGTCGGCCGATCGTCCGGATCTGGTAGTCATGGGAACTGGTTCAGGAGAAGGAATGAACGCGGAAGAGGGAGTGGAGGCAGATGGAGGGTGTTAAACCCTGTAGGGGGACTGTGAGGTTTTCCAGCTTCGGGTCGAGGAGTGGCAGGGGCAGCGCATGGGTTGGAGATAGAGACGGGCCCGGGACTGGTGCTGGTAAAGCAGCTGCAGGGATTGGAGTACTGTAAGGAGGTGGAATGTCACGATCATCATCCTCTCTATTCCTATTCCTTTTCTTCACTTTCTCATCACCTTCGGTCACACTTTCCTTTACCATTATCTTCTTACTCCCACTCTCAGTCTTTCTCTCTGCCTCTCTGTCCCACTTACCATAGTTATCCCACTTTATCTTTCTTTCCTTTCTTACACTTTTCAAACTCTTAGCGAGACATAGCCCCTCTAAATGTTCCTTTTAATGGAAAATCAGATACTTTGTGCCGCAATACCACTTGTCCTGAGACATCCGTGCCCCACTCATCCACCATTATCTTTCCTGGTCCGATCAGTGGATCCGGCAGGCAGGCGTTGTTCTTACTGCTGCCCGTCCCTGTGATGTATCTGATCCCCCGTCATTTGTACTCAAAACAGATGATAACAGACACACACAAAAAAGTTTTAGTTCATGAGGGAGATATCTCTATATTCACACTTGTCACCAAACCATACAATTTTGTCAATCTATTCTCTTTTTATTTGTATTTTTTTAAAAATATTTTAAGTTTATTTTAGGTTTTTTCAATATTTTTCAATATTTTATTTTCTGGTGCTTGTCGTCATGTTCAGTATGTCCTGTTACAGGGGTAAAATGAAAGTTGTTAATCAGAAGTTAATCAGTTAGAAATGTCATTATGATGCAGCTTTACATAACGTTTACAGAAGGTTTACACCTATAGACATTTTGCTTTGCAGCCTCATAATCATGTTTGGTCATCTGTTTTGTATTAAATCAGTCTTCATCACTGTCATGTAAAGGAAACTGAACTGATTGACTTTCATTTAAGATGGCTTCAGAGCCTTCATTGTACTGACAAGAAATATGTTGTACATTAACATCAGAGACATTCTGTCTGACGGGGTCTTAAGGGAAATTTGCCTTTAGATGTTAAATCCCCATAACATTTACTCTTGCACAGAGCTTGGAGGGGTGAATTCATAATCCAAAAATGTGTGGAGATTCAGGTGGAACATACCATACTTTATTTATATTTCCCTTGCTCACACAGAAGAAAATGAGAGGTAAAAATCATTTAGGGCTCTATTTTAGCAAACCTAATGCAATACAAAATCTTAGGACACGCAGCAACTCTGAGGGTATTTGAGGCTATCTTCAATATTTTAGCTATTTTCACAAGAGTAATTAGTGCATTAGCTGGCATTCCATTGAAAAAGGCTGAGTTTTGATATGTTGTAGATGAGTCAAATATTTGTAGCCCTACCATCTGAGTGCACGCAAACTGCTATAGAGTAAGACACCGTATGTATTCTTTAGAAAATGTTTACAATCCCAGTTCCCTTAAGAAAATGTGGCTATCACCAGATAGACATGAAGTCACTAAACAAACACCCCTTTCAAACCAGTCTATTATGCAACCTCTCCACAGCACATGAACTCTGTGACACTCCAGTGCTGAGGGGTAGAGTCCATAACGTGAATAACCATGTTGACATGTTGACCGCTTTTGATCAGGAAGTCAGCGATCTGCTTAAATACAGTAGTGCTCATAAGTTTGCGTACCCTGGAAGAAATTGTGAAATTTTGGCATTGATTTTGAAAATATGACTGATCATGCAAAAAATTTATATTTTCTTGAAGGATAGTGATCATATGAAGCCATTTATTATGACATAGCTGTTTGGCTCCTTTTTAAATCATAATGATTACTGAAATCACTCAAATGGCCCTGATCAAAAGTTTACATACCCTTGAATGTTTGGCCTTGTTACAGACACACAAGGTGACACACAGGTGAAAATGGCAATTAAAGGTGAATTTCCCACACCTGTCTTTTTAAATTGCAATTATTGTCTGTGTATAAATAGCCAGTGAGTTTGTTAGTTCTCACGTGGATGCACTGAGCAAGCTAGATACTGAGCCATGGGGAGCAGAAAAGAACTGTCAAAAGACCTGCGTAACAAGGTAATGGAACTTTATAAAGATAGAAAAGGATATAAAACGATATCCAAAGCCTTGCAAATGCCAGTCATTACTGTTCAATCATTAAGAAGTGGAAAATTTGGGGATCTCTTGATACCAAGCCTAGGTCAGGTAGATCAAGAAAGATTTCTGCCAAAACTGCCAGAAGAATTGTTCGGGATACAAAGAAAAACCCACAGGTAACCTCAGGAGAAATACAGGCTGCTCTGGAAAAAGACAGTGCGTTTTTTTCAAGGACCACAATACAGTGATACTTGAACAAAAATGCGTTGCATGGTCACGTTGTCAGAAAGAAGCCTTTACTGCCCCAATTCCACAAAAAAGCCTGGTTACAATATGCCCGATAACACCTTGACACGCCTCACAGCTTCTGGCACACTGTCATTTGGAGTGACAAGACCAAAATAGAGATTTATGGTCACAACCATAAGCACTATGTTTGGAGAGGGGTCAACAAGGCCTATTGTGAACAGAACACCATCCCTACTGTGAAGCATGGTGGAGGCTCACTGATGATTTGGGGGGGTGTGAGCTCTAAAGGCATGGGGAATTTTATGAAAATTGATGGCAAGTTGAATGCAGCATGTTTTCAGAAAATATTGGCAAACAATTTGCATTCTTCAGCACGAAAGCTGCGCATGGGACGCTCTTGGACTTTCTACACGACAATGACCCGTAGCCCAAGGCCAAGTTTACCCTCCAGTGGTTACAGCAGAAAAAGGTGAAGGTTCTGGAGTGGCCATCACGGTCTCCTGACCTTAATATCATCGAGCCACTCTGGGGAGATCTCAAAAGTGTGGTTCATGCAACACGACCAAGGTCTTTGCATGACCCGGAGGCATTCTGCCAAGATGAATGGGTAGCTATACCACCTGCAAGAATTTAAGGCCTCATAGACAACTATTACAAAAGACTGCACGCCGCCGTTGATGCTAAAGGGGGCAATACACAGTATTAAGAACTAAGGGTATGCAGACTTTTGAATAGGGGTCAGTTCATTTTTGCAAGACAGATTAAACAAACTATTGAGCCAAGCACCTAGGTGGCTAGTTACATTTTCTCATATTCTGCAGCAAATGAATGAGCAGTACCAACACATTAGTCTTTTAAAAAAGCTATAACTGCAACTCTCCTTGTTCAAGAGAGGAGTGATCTTACACACTAATTATCTCATGTATCTTCAGGGAGTGTACCCTGCATTATTATAAAAAGTTCAACCTCTAGAACAAGGAGACAACCTCTCCCCAGGAACATGACCATAGAAAGCACTGCAATACATTTTTTGTCAATTGATTTGGTACAATAATTGGTAGAAAATGTATTGCAGTGCAGGAACACCAACTTAGTGGAGTTAGTGTTCCTGTCACCAACTCCACTAAGATATTGGTAAGTGAGAATTTAGGGTGTGACGAGGTGTCAACAAGTTATTGCTAGTCAGATTTATAGCAAACACATTTTCAGTATATTGTATGCAGATTAAACTGATTGTATTAGTCTTTGCATTCTACTGAGATTGACGGTTATTTTTAAAACAAATGTGTGCATAGTTTATACTGCACCATTAATGAACCAGCGGTTCTCAATGTCGTTTCTAGCGCGTCACCCCATATGCGTGTATTTTTACATAACTGAGTGTAAACTAGAGACTTTGTTGTCCAAATACTCAAGCTGTTTAATGCCTACAATTGTATGGCATGATTGAAAAATTAAATATTCAAATTTGATTCACGTGTAACTTGCTGCCATTTCAACTTAGAACGTAGCAATGTATACACTCAATTTAGTCCATTTTCCAGGAAAAAATTGCTTTTAATAAACGTGTAAAATGAAACATTTTTTACAGGACATGAGATTCCCAAATAACAGTTATGACAGATGCGACATTTAAAATGGTATTGACGCTGGTTGCTGCACTTTTCTAATATTATTATTCCTCAATTATATATTAATTCAAATACATACACAGGAAGGCACAAAAATGTGCATTGAGAAGGGGAGGAATCTAATTTAATCAACAGTTTTATTATTTGATCAGCAATCTAAAATGTTGTTTGATATTTATTTGTCTGTCTGTTTTTCTTCATTGGGGAACTGGGGAGACAAAAGGTTTGAAAGAGCAGGAGAGCAAAAGATTAGTTAGTGATTTCGCATTCTGCTGAAAAAAGAAGTGATGTAGCAGCAGTTAATCTATCTTGTGTTTTAGTATTGGCTGGATGTTTTGGTTCCGATTAATGTTCTGTTTATATAATAAATAATTGTATATTTCTAAAACAAAATGAACCATTGGTTTTCTTCAGGGTTATGACCTACACCGTAAATAACCAATTTACATAGAGCTTATTGTTATGTATAGCCTAATTCAAGGATGAGTTTGAGTAACTTAAATCATTATCATTACTTGATCACAAATGTTTCACTTCTCCAAACAATCAGCTGACTGAATTAATCACACACATGAACCAAATCCTTTCCTATTGCTGTGTGAAAGTGTCCGATTTCTCTGTGTGAGAAATCTTGTCCGCAAGATTCCAGATCAGAAGCCGTGCATTCTTGAATGTTTTCATGAGTTTCTGAAATTAAATATAATGACCCTATAGGGCACAGATCTGGTCAAATGTGTATGTGCTGGTGTCCTGTGGTATGTTTTCATGGATCTTTATAGTTTATTTCACAACTAAGGAATTGTCTCCTTATCAATTATTCGATATGTACTTTTTGACTTTGTGCATTGTTACATAGGCAGAGAGGAAACGAAGGTTTCCTGGCAGGGCAAAAACGCATTTCCCATCAGGCCATCACCCAAGGCATGTGAATAATCTAAATGGACTCTACTTACCATCCTGAGAACTGATGTGTACTTGACTATCAACAATATTGCTAAAAATTTGTTTTTCCACAGTGGCATCACTGAGCCTATTTTGTAGATACTTAAAATAATTGAAGTGGGGCTTCCATGAGGAAAAATGATTTTTAACAAGTTTGTTGATATCAAGGTACGTATTTAATTTCCTGGATGTAAGTAAAGAGAAAATATACCCCCCTTTTGTCGACGAGTAACCCAAGAACGGATACCTTAATAGATATGTTTCAGACCCACCTGCTATGTAACAATGCGCAACTAAAGGTGTCGATAACCGATCACAATTCATTGTACAGTAACTGAAACTAGGAAGCCATGAGAACTGAAGTTCACCCCCCCCCCAAAAGTGAGCTGTGTGGACGCCACCATACTGGTAACCATATATACTAAATAATGTTTGGAAATTCCAGTCATTTCTATATTCATCAGCTACTTGTTGTCACTGACCTGGCTGTGTGGTAGCCATTGGCTGAGAGGGTGCTAAATAGTATAGCAGTCCTGACTGGATTTCCATCCATTCACAACCCTAAGGAATGTTTGAGCTGGATAACTATCCTTTAGCTTGATCCAAAATCCAAAATCAACTTGAATTTGTGTGTGTGTTTGTGTGCACTAAGTAATGTACCGGACTGTAACCGGCATAAAAGCAGTTGCTAGCAAGCAAGACATTCAAAGATTAGCTAACTAGTTTACAGTCTACGTTACCTTTAGCTTCTCTCTTCTGTACATATGACAGAAATGTACAGCTAGCTGGCTAAATAATTTGCAAACCTTTATGCACTTCCTACTTAGCTGGGGGAGTTGCTAGATCTGCAACTAGAACTGTCAGAACATTAGTATTTTGACAGACACACCCGGACACAGAAGTGCAAATAGAAGAGGGCAGGAAATTTACAAGTATTAGGTATGGTGTACGTTACAACTGAAATGTATAGATGTGCAATGAAGGCAAATATATTGCAAATGGAAATTCTAAATGAGTGAAGACAAATGGGGGGGGGGCAGAAAATGTACAAGTATTAAGTATATGTATGTACAAATGGGAAATGAATAGCTGTGCGATGAGGCAAATGCAAGTCCAAATGGCACTTTTGACTGCAATCGAGCAAGTTGGAGGTGTAAGGTAGTATGTACAACTGAAATGCAGGGTTAGAAGCAATGAGGTTCCCGAGTTAGACATGTGCATGTACAACTGACAAAAAGCAAGTACAACGGCAATTCTAAATGTGCAGTGCAGGCAAATTGAAGGTGCAAGGTGGCATGTGCAACTGAAATGCAGGGATAGCAGCAATGAGGTTCCCAAGGTAGACACGTACATGTAACAACTGAGAACTTATAAGACTCTGCAAGGCAGTGTCAGAGTCCTGTAGTACTAGGGAGTAGTGCAACACATTTCCTGTGAGGCAGTACTAAGCGGTGGGCGGGTGGGTAAGGTTAGTAGTGATGGGTCACAGAATTCGTCAGGGTTACACAGCAGATGGAAAGAAACTGTTCTTGAGCCTGCTGGTGCGGGAACGAAGAGACCTGTACCACCTGCCTGATGGTAGGAGGGCAAACAGTTTGTGGCATGGATGTGAAGGGTCTCTGATGATCATAGACACCGCTTGCGCTGGAGGTCTACAGTATGATGGCTGGGAGCTGGGTACCAGTGATGTTCTGGGTGGTTTTCTCCAACCATTGTAAGGCCTTCTGGTCGAACATTGGAGCATCCGCCAAACCACACTGTGGCACAGTTCGTTATAATGGTCTCGATTGGGCAGCGGTAGAAGTTCACAAGGATCTTGGAAGTCAGATGGGCCTTCTTCAGCCTCCTCAAAAAGCACAGGCGCTGCTGAGCCTTTTTGACCAGGGTTGATAGTCCAGGAGAGGTCCTCGGAGATGTGGACACCCAGAAATTTGAAGCTGGACACACGCTCCACCTCAGTACCATCGATGAGAACTGGGGCGTGACTGGAGCCTTTAGACTTCCTTTAATCCACAATGAGCTCCTTGGACTTCTTTGCATTGAGGGCCAGGTTGTTGTCAGCACACCATGTCGCCAGGCACTTTACCTCCTCCCTGTAGGGTGACTCGTCATTGTCACTGATCAGGCCTATCACCGTGGTGTTTTCTGCGAACTTGACAATGGTGTTGGAGCTGTTTTCAGGAACGCGGTCGTGGCTGAATTTCCATTAGATTATTCATTAGCTTCCCCTCCCTCCACCATGCTTAAATCAATAACCATAGCCACCCAACAGTCTTACTCTGTGGGGTTTAATGGCATTGACAACATTGCATCCAAGTGTAATGGTGCATTACCACCAACAACTGCACATGGGTGAAATAAAAATGTGTAAGAAGGTGTGTTTGCTTTGAGTTGGTCCGTCAGAGGATATTAGCTTTAAATAGAGAGGAATAGGACTTTGCATCTTCAATCCCCAGGTAGGCACGTGTCAGTGGAGATATTAAATACAATATATTTTTTAGAGTCCTCAGTATCATAGTCACATTTTGCTATCAGACCTTACACCTTGAGTGAGAGGCTTGACGGCCAGTTACGAGCAGTGGCCAAAGTGCAACACCCTGAATTTTCCTTCTATGGAGATTAATCGGAGTGGCAGTGTATGGTTGGTGAGCATTCTAGCGCTGGAGCTCCTGTATAAAAGTATCCATTTCATGAATTTGTTTCTAATACCACTTTTCAGTAGAACTGCAAATAGATGGGACCATTCTACTTGATTAAAGGCCTTTTTAACATCAATAGACATAGTACCTGGTAGCAAGGTCCTCTTAGTTTTGTGCATAGTTTGTCAACTCCCCAGTGTCCCCCTCTCAGACTGAAAAGAACGTTAGTGTGACCCTGGACAACACTGTGTTATTCTAAGCAAAAGTGAAAGATGGGATTTACTCTTGTAGACGCATGCTCAGCAACATTCGTAGAGTAAGACCCTACCTAACACAGGAAGCAGTGCAGCACTAGAAGTACTTATCCAGTCACTTGTCATCTGTCATCTGAACTAGTGCCATTCCTGTTTGGAAGGACTCTGCTTTGAAAATCATACCCTTGTAACTTATCCAGAACACTCCAGCATGCATCCCCACTCCTCAGGAAACTGTTCTGGCTTTCAGTTGAATCTCCCATCCTCTCCAAGACCATAGTGTCTGCCTACCTCCCCTCAGGCAATGTTCAGACCATACATCCCTACTCAAGCATGCATGATCTATTGAGGGCTCTGCGTCAGTGCTGTTTCACTCCAGACATGTACATTTGATGGATGACATTAAAATAAAGTCCTAGGTCAAGGTTTTATTTTAAAAATAAAGATGTATATGCAGAACAGAACCCTATGCCAATTGTCAAATGTTTAACATGTAGATCTTTGATGGTATGGGGCTATTATGCTTCCACTCATCTGGCACTGTTAGAAATGCTCTATCTTGTGTATGTGATTGTTAAAGGGATCAGCATCAACAATGTCATATCACTCAAATAAAATAACATGTTGTGATGACAAAGATGCAGATATAATAAACTACTTTGTTGCATGTTTGTCACCATCTAAATATATAATCACTATACCACCTGCTGGACATTGACATCACGGAGATAATTCACTTCATGCACACAAGATGGCAGTGTTGAATCAGGGATATGGCCTATTATTCTGAAAATGTCAAATCATCTGAAGTACAACTTGTGTTTTTTAGTATGCCAAAAACACCTAAGGAGAATTTTCTTTCATATTTACTTAGGCTTTGGCATAAGTAAATAGTACATTAAATTCTGTAGACAAATATTTGGCAGATTACAGATTTCACTCGCTGATGTAGTTGATGTGAAGAATTGCACAAGGAAAGGCATAAAAAAATTCAATACATATTTTGGAATGGAATTGTATGATATAAATATTTCAATAACAGAATATATGCTTATGCTTTCTCGCACTCTCAACATTTCAGCATTATTCCTCCTGATGTTACAGTAGTAGCATTAGAATGTTAGGACATTCAAGCATTAAATGCCACTGGAATTCTCAAATAATTCAACAAAAGATTTGTCTGCATTGAAGCTGCTGGCATATTCTTATCAATAATGGGTTCCTGTGATTCAGCCATTGCAGTCACATATTACCTCCTGAAAATGCCAACTGTTGATGCTCTCACTGTAAGTTGCTCTGGATAGTGTTTTTTAGATACTAAAAGCATTCATTTTCATTTAAAAATAGAGATCTGGCAGAAAGTAAGTTCATGCTCAAACGAAAATATAATTTTATGTATTTAATATCTTAAACAAGCATCCTTAATGGACATGTTTTCATACGTGATGATATAATCATCAATCCCCTTGAAAAGATTAGGGGACATGGCCCAGAAGTAGGACAAAGTCACCTGCACATTAGAATGTTTGAAAAGTGACGTTTTTAACAACGATGACAGTGAAAGTAACAATGGCAACGTTGAAGGTTGTTTGGCTGCCTGCAGATCTGTTACCTTGAGAGAAGCTGGATCCGGGGCCGGTGGAGACACTGAAGCGGGTGGTGGCCACGCGGAGTGAGGTGACGTTCTTCTGGGGCTGAAACAAGATGATGTGGGTCTTAGGAGCGAAGAGGCAGCCCAACACCACTGAGCCACTCAGTCTGACAGAGATACACATGGTGGTGGTCTGTACCTGAATGGGGGAGAGGAAGAGAGGGAGAGGGTAGGACCAGAGAAACTAAAGAATTCACAT
>JACXGI010005294.1:0-47960 GCA_016801175.1 Esox masquinongy | reverse complement strand
TCTAATTTTCTGAGATACTGAATTTGGGGTTTTCATTAGTTGTCAGTTATGATCATCAAAATTAAAAGAAATAAACACTTGAAATATATCAGTCTGTGTGGAATGAATGTATACATTATACAAGTTTCACTTTTTGAATGGAATTATTGAAATAAATCAACTTTTTGATGATATTCTAATTTTATGACCAGCACCTGTATTTACTTAAATTGTGTTTGCAAGCTAAATTAGTTCTGAAAAATGGTGGAGAAGCTAATCCCTGTTAGCAAGCTTTTGTTCATTTTACAACATTCTACAACACCTTGATAACGCGGAACCGAATTTAATAGCTTGACAGCATAGTATATTAAAAAGATCGCTGCAAAAACATATTATAACAAAGAAGCTACCCTGCAAATCCCACTGTCCTAAAGCTAACTAGCTAACGCCAATAGCAGCTCTAGTGTTTGCACTAATTGAATTGGCTGGGTCCGAAACTGTCACGGTTCAGTGTAGGCAGGACACGAGGCGCATAGCTGTAGAACATGCTTTTATTACCTTTCTTCCACGAAACAATAATAACAAAACGAGAGTACGACCATGAACTGAAGGGCAGCAAACACAAAGCTATCTCCAACTAATAGCCAACAACTAAAGGAAAAAAAACAGGGCAACTTAAAAAGGATCCCCAATCAGAGGCAATAGGGAGCAGCTGCCTCTGATTGGGGATAATGAAACAGTAGTGCACATAAAGATGCCAAGAGGCAACCCAGCCAGGACCTGACAGAAACATAACCATAAATGGTAATACAAATTATATGTATTGAAATGTTAAACCCTTGCTACTTAGCTATCCAAATAAAACAGATTATGTCGTTTTGATGTTGTTGAGAAAAGATTGATTCTGTCCATCATCAGCTAGAATGTACACATAAAGAATTAAGTCAAGATTATTTATATTCAAGTGCTGATTGATGAATAGGCTTAGTGGACAAATAAAATACTGTTATTTAACACATATATTTTGAGATTTAAAGACCCAAACCACATTCCATACTAGTGGATTTTAGGTATGCATTTCATTGACCTGCATACAGGACTGTATTTGTGGTGACTTTCGTTTTGGTGGGAATCTGATAAATTGAGATAAGAAACCAGGTCAGTTTGGTGTCGCCCATACAGGTGAATGCAAAACACACAGTAAAGTAAAGGAGATCTCAGAAGACATCAGGGAGAAAGTAGTGAGAACACATCAGTCTGGGAAAGGCTTTACAACCATTGCAGGAAAATATGAGATTCATCAGTCCACTCTGAGGCAATTTATTTACAAATGGAGAACATTTTACATGACAGTAATTCTGTCTAGAAGTTGACGCAATTCCAAAATATTCCCAAGAGCCACAAGAAATTAAATAAATCAGGTAAATGCCAACCCAAACTTAACGTCTGGAGATTTGAAGACCTCTCTTGCTGCAAACTTTTCAAAGCTAGTTCACTGAAAATTCAAGTAATTCTTCCTAAAAGCAAAAGAGCTATCTCATCTCTGGTATTTATTTAGCAAATGTGATAACACATCATTTTAGCACCTATAACACTTAACTCCATGATAACACATCACTCCAACACCTATAAAACTTAACTCCACGATAACACATCACTCCAACACCTATAACACTTAATTCCATGATAACACATCACTCCAACACCTATAACACTTAATTCCATGATAACACATCACTCCAACACTTATAACACTTAATTCCATGATAACACATCACTCCATAACACATCACTCCACATCAGCTTATATAATCAATTCAAAACTCATACATGAATGAAGCAGCCTACACCTAAACATTATTAACAATCTGACATAATGTATTACATAGAAACAGGACAAGTCACACAGAATTATAAGCAACTAACACTCCCCATGTCCCTCTGGCCAGGGTGAATAAAATCAATGCCTGTTTACTGCCCATTTATTTGTTAGAATATGTGTATGGGATCCAATCTGAAAGCATCATAGCCGACATTAAACCTGAAAAAGTTGTCTGATCTTGCTTCTCCAGTGGGAGGTATGCTGCTGTGACTGGGACAGGGTCCCAGTCACAAGATCATCAAAGGTTGAGCCAGTATTATGGCCAATCAATTAATACAATTCTAAATATAGACAACTGCCAGTTGGTTAGCAGCAAATCATTTAATTCTATTTTCAAGTAAATTACTGGGTAGGGGGCCCCAGACCTTTGCTATATAATGACTTATTACGTTTTATGTAATGGCCTGGGGCCCCCTGCCAGCTGGGGCCCCTGGGCTACAGGCCTGGTAAGCCTGTGCATTGAAACCGGCCTTGTCTGTGACATCCCTCTGACTTTCGTCAGTGGTTGCATGACACAGAGCACAAGCTGGAGGGTGAGAATAAAGTGTATGCCAAAACCTTGACCTTGGTTGATGACGTTCAACTACAAAAGAGAACAGAACAGGAAAGCATTTAGTATCTCTCCCACCCACAGTCCTCAGAAAATACAGTGATATGACAATCATTCAGATAATGTGCTTAAGCAGAGGGAGATACAAGATAAGACAGCTTTGCTTTAAACAGCTCCAAGAATAGCTGCCAGGAAAGATGAGCTTGTTTGAAAGGCCAGGATAACACATTTTAAAAGGTAACTCAGTTTTGTAGAGCTGTTCGAAGAAATGGCCACTCTTTGAATCAATACACAGTTACAGCAAAAAATTCTTAATGTGAGTGAGTGCATGAAACCTATGCCTTACATTGTCCTGATCCACATTTGATGTCCTGTTTATTCTAGTTATTTAATTATTATATTAGTTATATTACTTTACCCCCTTTTCTCCCTTTTTTTACTCATTTGTCATACTTTAACAACTTACCTTAGCAAAGTGAGTTGTAGATTAGGACAAGCCAAGTTGTGCCTGCCAACAAGTGCTGCTTCTTATCACAGCCCCCACTCATGTTAATATGAACACATCATCACCAGTAATGGAGCTCAGACCAGAAAACATTGCCAGTGAGATGCCTCACTCTGGTGCCCCTGTTTTGTGGGACAGGGAAAATAAGAAGACCAATGTGGATAAAAGGTGGTTGTGTCTGAGACAAGTGTCTCCTTTCTGTGTTATCACTGAAAGATCTCTGTACATCTTTCCTTACCAAGTAAAATCTGATGTGACTTGCTTAGCCTGAAAAGAAAAATATAATATTTTTTCTTTAGTGTTTCTTCTGAAACATTTCTGTATTGTTGCAAATAAAAACAAGTTGAGGAGAAAAATCATGACTATCCAAGGAAGGTTGTAATTTGAAATAATAAAGACACATTTCAGTAGGACACACTTTTTAACATGACGCGTTGAAGGAAAATGTGGCTGTTGAATCCAGACAATAACGCCAGACAATTCATTATTTGCTTTGTGTTGATTGAGATAGAGAGGTTAGGACAATCATTATAGAAGGTCAGATTGATACTCCAGTTCCAAACAACTATCACCTCTGATTTCCTCTTCTTCCCAAACAAAAGTAAATTCCTAATAATAAATTCCTAATAAGAATTAATGATAAATCACTGGTTTTGAAACCCCAATTGCCTCAGATAGTCTCAATTTCAACAGAAAACGTATGCTAATTAAGGAAATGGACTGATGATCGCAACTAGGATAATGATAAGGCTTCTGTATCCTGGACTTGAGAACACTGACGTTGCTGTAATCTAAAGTGTAGATAATATTGCGAGGGTCACTAAAATATATTCATGTGGATCTAATGGTCTCTCCCCAAACCATTTGACAATAATTTTTGTCAGTGTTTTCCAAATTAATTGTTTTTGACTCTGACTTTTATTTAGGTGTTTAGTCTGAAAATGAGAATGGTAGTGCTTGAAGGCAGAGACTGGATATATATATATCTAAAGCAAATTGTTTATTAAAATAAAGAAAATCGAAGAGGGGAATGTCTGTAACATTTGGTATTTTTGTAATATAAGTAAAGTGAAAGACCATATAAGACAGCACACTGAAATACATTTACATCAACACACTTTATATATATTTATAAACAAAGTACAATAAAAATTGGTCTATATATAGAATACTGATATTTAAAATATTTTATCAAAGAGGAGGATATTCCAATGACACATAAAAAAATATTTGCAGAAATGTAAGTTAATAGTCAAGTGGCAGTTTGGCTACTCAGTGCAGTGAATCAATAAAAAAGTGGTGGGATTTTCAGAAAGATTATTACTCATCAAAATAAAAAATGTCCTTTGAAAACTTAGCTACTGTCATTCTAAACGAATGTTCAATGTCTTCTTTACCGGGGTGGTTTATTGGTAGGCATCTAAAAATAACTATACACTATTTGGCGTTGATCTCGCAATTCTACTTTGATGTCATTTCTACAGCAGCTGTCTCCTCTCCGTTGACATCATAGTCTCCCACAGGACCACTGACCAGGACCTTCATTCGTTCAGGAAAGTCATCAAACTTGGGGTACAGGAGGAAGTCATATACCAGAGCAGCTGCCACACCTCCACACATTGGCCCCACCCAGTACACCTGTCACGTAAAAAAAACAACTCCATTGATTAATCAATGGGAGATAAGATCGAAGACTGATAAGTTGTTATCTTCAGCTCTGCTACAAAAGGGTTTATTTCCCAATGAACATTACTATTTAACAATAGTGAAACTGTCACTGAGTAACATCTTTACTGAAACAAGCTCAGCTTGGGTAATCATTTCAGAACTTTATTGAATACTTGTCAAACAAGGAATTTGCAAACACATATGTCTGCCCACACCCTCTTCACTTCAATTGAACCTACCCAGTGGTCTGTATAAATATTCAAGATCAAAGCTGGTCCAAAGGATCGGGCAGGGTTGATACCACAGCCTGTGTAGCTGATCTGCACAATACAACAAGAACAGAGCAATGTATGAAAACATGAGGAATGAGAACAATGAAATCCGTACAAACTATAGTTTTGGACATAGTTGTAGGATTAGGGCTAAGGTTTGAAGGGTCAACATTTGCATTGAATAAAATTCAGCTGAATGTTGGAGATGTTATTTATTCATATATCAAAAAATCTTTACCTTCCTTTACCTCCATACCCAATTGATCATTTACAAATGTACCCAGGCGCCTTTCTCACTGCAGCACAACTCACAACAAATTCAGGATAGTTCAGAATTGTGCCAAGCTTTCCTTCTAGGCATCTGTACCAAGCCATTCTTCTTTTTTTCCATACAGCTTGTCCATCAGAAGTCATTAGAATCAACCCATGTAAGGGTGCGCTTCCTTACCTGCCAACATCCGTTAGCTTGTAGGCACCTAACCGAACCACCAAAGGAAGTTGCTCGATTGCAATGACATCAGGAAATGCCCCCCCTTCCCCCTTCCTCCAGTACCGTAGACCACTGTACCATCTTGGAGGTCCCTCATGCCCTTATTTTTAATTTTTCTGTACTTGAAGTTGATCCCAAAACATTTTTTTAAATATTTTGTTGTATTTCTTAGAAAGTTGGTTGTAACATCTTGCTGACATATTATTTTACCTTTGACTACAATACATGAAAATGTGTAAAACCCTCCAAATCAATACAAACCATATTAAAACAAAATCAAGAGACAAAAAACTAAATCAATCAACAGATATTCATAATGCATTCTATTCAATAGTAAGTGATAAGCAAGCAAAATTGTGCCAATTTTGTCAATAACAAAACAAAAAACATAAAAAACATGTTTGGGAGGTAAATTACCAAGCTTATTACTAAGGTTGTTAGAGTCCCTGTTGTTTTATCATTATGGTGGTTATAGAGTTATTTATGGTGGTTAGAGTGCCAATTGTTTTATCATTAAGGTGGGTATAGAGTTATTTAAGGTGGTTATAGTCCCTGTTGTTTTATCATTAAGGTGGGTATAGAGTTATTTAAGGTGGTTATAGTCCCTGTTGTTTTATCATTAAGGTGGGTATAGAGTTATTTAAGGTGGTTAGAGTCCCTGTTGTTTTATCATTAAGGTGGTTACAGAGTTATTTATGGTGGTTAGAGTGCCAATTGTTTTATCATTAAGGTGGGTATAGAGTTATTTAAGGTGGTTATAGTCCCTGTTGTTTTATCATTAAGGTGGGTATAGAGTTATTTAAGGTGGTTATAGTCCCTGTTGTTTTATCATTAAGGTGGTTATAGAGTTATTTAAGGTGGTTATAGTCCCTGTTGTTTTATCATTAAGGTGGTTATAGAGTTATTTAAGGTGGTTATAGTCCCTGTTGTTTTATCAATAAGGTGGTTATAGAGCTTTTTAATGTGGTTAGAGTCCCCCCTTGTTTTATTGTTTTTATTCAAGTATTTGTTTTTATTCTATTGTATTTTTATCTTTTTCTTTGTAAAGCACATTAAATTGCTTCTTTGTATGAACTGTGCTATATAAATAAAGTTGCTTGCTACCATCACAGAAAGAGTTAAAATAAGGCTGCTTGTGAAAATGTGTAACTTCCACTTAACTCAATGATTATTCATCCCTATTGTTAATTTGATGCTTTGTAAATCTGATGCAAGTGTCAGAAGGGATACTACTATAAGTAACTTACTGCTGCCAAGTGTCCCAGAGCGACAGAGAGGCCAATGGCCAGGGGGGCGGAGCCTGTGACATCACGACGCCTTTTATCAGTGACAGCTATGACACATAGGACCAGCTGGAAGGTAGCCAGGAGTTCAATGCCAACGCCTTGGCTCGCAGTGATACCATTTAGCTACAAGAGGGAAAGAGGGGGAAGAGGCAACAAAAAAAAACAATTTGTCATGCGCATCAGCGAGATGTTTATCTCAAATACAATGTCCTATTATAAATAGCTGGCAAAGTAAAGTGATGTGGAAGATGAGGAGGAAAATAATGTAAAACATATTTTAAACTGATTATACAGTAACTTAACTACAATTTGTCAAAGTCTGAACATCATGGTTTGTTAATTTCTAGAAATGTTACATTTAATCAAATAAATGTTGATCACAAATTATATTTAGACATACATTACTTTGCTAATGCTAATGCACAATTTAGATTAATTACAGTAATATTAATGTCAATAGATGTGATGCTCTTCTGTTTAAATGGCTTAAAACAAAATACATATTATATTGTTTACATTGCATATTGTCTTACAGATGCATTAAACCAGGCAGCCACATTTTGATATTATTTTCACCAATAGATCTTCTTATTAATTAAATTAGCCCTGAAAAAGATCTGATATAAAAAGATCTGATGTTACTGGTCAAAAGTCCAGTAAAATCTGATCTTAAAAATAATCTGAGTTCAGCTGCCTGTCTAAACACAGGGATAGGGACATGACTACTATATAGCAGTACGCTCTACATTCACTAGGGGACAGTAGACATTCCCATCCAAACTATGAATTTTTATGTTCATAAACAATGTTACATGGTTCTGTCAAATGTTTGCAGCCGGTGCTTAGGGCGCCCTAATAAACCATTAATGGTGTACCATTTGTGTCCTTTCGAAAAATTATTGATAGTTGTTCAATCAACACCTTTATCAATGCAGTGCAAGCAGGTTCAAGTGCAATGCAGTTTGACAATAACTATGAGATATAGATTCAGCTCAGAGACCTCTCAACTGCAACTGAAATTTGAAATTTTCACAACATCATATCATTTTGCATTAATCACAATCAAAATGTAGATCATATAAAAATTATGCCAAAAAGTGCCACTCACAGTGTTGAGCCCGAGTGCATCAGTTCCCTCTTGACGTGTTCCATAGACAATACCACTGGCCAAGGCAGAGCCTAGCATTTGAGCCACAATGTACATCACTCCCTTGAACACACTGATCTGGCAGCTGGCAAGCATGCCAAGCGTCACTGCAGGGTTCAGATGGGCTCCACTGATGTGGCCCAAACTCTGGGCCAGGGTGGCAATGGCCAGACCAAATGTCAGAGAAACCTTCACCTCCTGGTCAGGATTACTGTTATTTGAGTTCCCAATAGCAGCTGAGATGCTGAGGAATATGAACATGGTCATTCCCACAAACTCGGCCAGTATGGCCCTCCAGAAAGCCTTGCTCTTCAATTCCCTCATCTTGGCGGCAGCCTGGGCCTATGGTGGTCCTCTGTGAGATGTGGTGTGGTATGTCAGTGGAACTCACAAACAACAGCAACAGGCAGCATTTATAAGGCTGCTACTGATAATGAAAGGGAGGCGGGTTCTAAAAAAACTGAAAGGGAAGGACATGCTGAATTAAAGAGAAATCTAAAAGACTTTTTTCTTCTTTCCCAATGCCCTCCCTCTTTGCTTCAACCCTCCTCCTGTCTCTCTCTCACTTCCCTTCCTCCCTCATCTGCATTCACCTCCTTTTTCTCTTTACTTTTTGAAATAGGGGTGTAGAATAGAAGAGATAAAGTTGTACTCCTTAGCACTTTATTTCCCCATTCATAGACCATCAAAAGGAGTAGGACTGTATAACCGGCAGTGAAGTGTTCACGTTTTTTGCCTTTGATCACTAACTTGGGTGTTTAAACATTGCCCTCCTTCAAATATTATAGTGTCCACATTATCAGTCAGGATTGCTGTATAGTGAATATCATCAATAATCTAATTTGAAACTCGGCTGTGGACTTGTTCAACTGCTAAACCTGATAACATATTGTGTGAGACAGGTCACACTGAATTCCATCTCCCACCCTATCCTGTCCTTCTCGTCCCTTCCCCCAGCCACCACTCACTCAAAAGATATGCATGTACTTAAATTCCCATTGATGAAAAGAACAGACAGAGATTCTGTGTGCACATGAACTTGGTAACTTCTTGGTAACCTCATTGGAATGCTGGATAATCCGGGATGAATGCAATTTAATATGATCTGTTAGATCAGTTTGCAATAAAATATCAATGTATTGGATTGAAGATTAAAGATCAAATAAAGCATTGATAACCAGGTTTTGGAGGGCTTTGTTGTTCAGTATGCACTTCTTTCAAATTCTTAGATAATCATACTTAAATGTTCTTCTCGTAGCAGCCTAACATAGCCCAACTAAACTGAAAATATGTTTGGTTGAAGAGCAGCTGAACCCCAAAACATATTGTTCTGCATATGTTGCATTATTATAAGTCTGAAAATGTGATTCTAATGTTCAGATGTACTAAGTGTAAAGATAATTAATTTGGTAATAATATTTTCTAAATTGATGGAGGCTGCGTTCATAGATCCAATGGATATTTGAGGGTTAGGGTTTGAGGGTTTGATTTCAATCATACCCACTTGTCCACTAATACAGGATCATTGTGCTATTAATAGTGGAGAAGAATTGTCATGCACAGAGAAACACCTGTACTGATTGTGGTATACGGTGCCCTCCGCAGTTATTGTCACCCTAGATAAAGGTGAGCAAAAAAAAAACTATTGTTCACCAGCTTGATCTCCAACCCTGTTTCCAAAAATGTTGGGATGCTGCGTAAAATGCAAATAAAAACAGAATGGAATGATGTGCAAATCATTGATCCCTATATTAAATTGAAAATAGTACAAAGACAACATATCAAATTTTGAAACTGAGAAATTGTATTATTTTTGGAAACATTTTGAATTTGATGCCAGTAACATGTTCAAAAAAAGTTGGGACAGGGGCATTTTTACCACAGTGTTGCATCACCTCTTTTTTTAACAATACTCTGTAAGCGTTTGGGAACTGAGGAGACCAATTACTGTAGTTTTGAAAGTGACGTGTTCCCATTCTTGCTTGATATAGGATTTCAGCTGCTCAACATTTCTGGGTCTCCTTTGTCGTATTTTTTGTTTCATAATGTGCCAAATGTTTTCAATATGGGACAGGTCTGGACTGCAGGCAGGCCAGTTTATCACTTGGACTCTTTTACTATGGAGCCATGCTGTTGTAATACATGCAGAATGTGGTTTGGCATTGTCTTGCTGAAATAAGCAAGGGCTTCCCTGAAAAAAAGTGATCTGGATGGCAGCATATGTTGCTCCAAAACCTTTATACAGTTGTGCTGAAAAGTTTGCATACCCTTGGAGAATTGGTAATATATGCACCATTTGTAAAGAAAACATGAGTGAGCAGGCAAAACACGTCTTTTATTTCTTATGGGACTCATATTCAACTGTAGGTTATAAAAAATGGCACAATCAGAAAACAAAACATGAAAACAAATAAAAAAATGAACTGACCCCTGTTCAAAAGTCTGCATTCCCTTAGTTCTTAATACTGTGTATTGCCCCCTTTAGCATCAATGACAGCGTGCAGTCTTTTGTAATAGTTGTCTATGAGACCCCGAATTCTTGCAGGTGGTATAGCTGCCCTTTCGTCTCGGCAAAATGCCTCCAGTTCATGCAAAGTTTTTGTTCGTCTTGCATGAACCGTACGTTTGAGATCTCCCCAGAGTGGCTCGATGATATTAAGGTCAGGAGACTGTGATGGCCACTCCAGAACCTTCATCTTTTTCTGCTGTAACCACAGGAGGGTCAACTTGGTCTTGTGCTTAAGGTCATTGTCGTTCTGGAAAGTCCAAGAGCGCCCCATGCGCAGCTTTCGTGCAGAAGAATGCAAATTATCTGCCAGTATTTTCTGATAACATGCTGCATTCATCTTGCCATCAATTTTCACAAGATTCCCCGTACCTTTAGAGCTCACACACCCCCGAAACATCAGTGAGCCACCACCATGCTTCACAGTGGGGGTGGTATTCTGTTCTCTATAGGCCTTGTTGACCCCTCTCCAAACATAGCATTTATGGTTGTGACCATAAAGCTCTATTTTGGTCTCGTCACTCCAAATTACAGTGTGCCAAAAGATGTGAGGTGTGTCAAGGTGTTGTTGGGATATTGTAACCAGGCTTTTTGGAGGCATTGGTGCAGTAAAGACTTCTTTCTGGCAACTTGACCATGCAGCTCATTTTTGTTCAAGTATCGTCGTATTGTGCTCCTTGAAAAAACTACAGTCTTTTTCCAGAGCAGCCTGTATTTCTCCTGAGGTTACCTGTGGGTTTTTCTTTGTATCCCAAACAGTTCTTCTGGTAGTTTTGGCAGAAAACGTTCTTGATCTACCTGACCTTGGCTAGGTATCAAGAGATCCCAGAATTTTCCACTTCTTAATAAGTGATTGAACAGTGCTGACTGGCATTTCCAAGGCTTAGGATAGGTTTTTATATCCTTTTCCATCTTTATAAAGTTCCATTACCTTGTTATGCAGGTCTTTTGACAGTTCTTTTCTGCTCCCCATGGCTCAGTATCTAGCCTGCTCAGTGCATCCATGTGAGAGCTGACAAACTCACTGACTCATTGACAGACACTAATTTCAATATAAAAAGCCACAGGTGTGGGAAATTCACCTTTAAGTGCTATTTTCACCTGTGTGTCACCTTGTGTGTCTGTAACAAGGCCAAACATTCAAGAGTATGTAAACATTTGCTCAGGGCCATTTGGGTGATTTCTGTTATCATTATGATTTAAAAAGGAGACAAACAACTATGTGATAATAAATGGCTTCATATGATCACTATCCTTAAATAAAAGACAGTTTTTTTTGCATGATCAGTCATATTTTCAACATCTATGCCATAATTTCACATTTTCTGCCAGGGTATGCAAACTTATAAGAACAACTGTATATATTTTGGCCTTCTGTTGCATCAGTGTTAAGAATAAAAGTGCCCCAGCAAAGCAGCTCTGTGTGGAAGAGGGAAGAAGAAGAGTGGGATGCTGTACCCTGCCCAGGGGTTTTGTGGTCTTGTTTAACTTTTCCTTCTGTCATTTTAGAAATAAAATGCCCCACAGGGCCCAGAACACTGGGGCTAGTGATGGGCAAACGAGGATTCAGTAGTGTTATTTTAGCAGCAGGATATTATGCTGGCAGCACTCAGATTTTCTTTCTCACATTAAAAGTCATTATTGAACTTTATAAGGCAGTATAGTTAACAATCTAGTTGGTAAAAAAGAACAGACAAGAAAAATATTGGAACGGACATTAAACATAAAATGTACAGATTAGATTTTTAACTATATTGCCTTATATATTTCCATGATGGCTTTTATTTTGAAAAAGAAAATCTGAGTTAGCGCTGCTAGCATAATATCCTGCTGGTAGAAGAATGGTAATGAAGCCTCATATGGCCATCACTAACTGGGGCTGTACCTGTTCCCAGTGTCTCTCCCAGTGTTACAATGGTGGAGGATGTAGTCATAGACTGGCCTGAAGACACCGGGAACAGCTGGCAAATGGTGACCGGTTGGCTGAAGCTGTCGCCCAGGTGAAGAGGGACTGCGAGGCGTGGGTGAGAAGGATGGATCCCATGGGGGGGATTAGCTCAAATGGTAGAGACCTGGCAGTCACGAGTGTGCCACCCAGAGCCTGCACTCCCAATGTGGCATGGGATGATTAATGAGGAATAATGGTTCTCGTACCGACATAGTGACATCCCTTGTTGTTATAACTCTGGGCAAGAGAGTTAACACTAATTTCTCCCATGTTGTTGCTGTAAATAAGAATGTGTTCTCATCATACTTACCTGGTAAAAGTAATGGTATAAAAACGAATGAAAATTGTTGGCCATCAAGTAGATTTTTTTTCAGCTGGTTAATTAATTTAATCAGCATGCACAAGGAAACTACGCACCTGCGTTAGGCACCTGCATAAGGCAAATGAGAATACCAACTACTGAACCCGCGTAGAAATTACAAGCATAGCAGTGGTGGCCTACCCATAAGGCCTCTGGGGACAGTGTCAACCTTGTCATTGGTTAGCACTAATGACTTTATAGGATTTTAGTACTTTAACAGCACAAGGTTAATGGACCACTTTGGTGTTTTAAATGAATATCTGGCTTCCAGATAACTAAATAGCAAGTTGTCATTTATCTACTGTTTAAACAAATGGCATATGAATAATATAGATTAACTTCTAAAACATAATTTAAAAGGCAGACCCTTCGAGATGTTTTACAATTTTTTGTAAGTATTTCACCTTTATTTAATCAGATAAGCAGATTGAGAACCAATTCCAATTAACAATTATGACCTGGCTAATTTGAAATAAAGCAGATGGGATCTGATAAACAGGATCTGCATCAAACAAGTTGCAGCATCAAAGGACAGATCACAGAGAGAAGAAATATACTTGTTGCGGAAATAATATGAAGAAATAAACAAATGTGTGGCTGGCCAATTTGGAGTAATGTAGTGTCCCAACATGATGTGATTTGGAGGACATGTCTTGATCTTCCACTCTCCCAAATCTGCTGGCAGTCGCTGTGACTAGACAAAGCCATACTCACTAATTGGATGTGTTTCCCCTACATTTTATTCTGTTTTTGACAGGGTGACCTGTTCTGGATGAAAACAGGCATGATGCTCACTCAAGCAAACTAAGCAAAGCTTACCTATCAACACAGCTCGACGAAGGCTAGCATGGTAGTATTCATAAACAAATTGTGGAAGTTGATAGGAATCGGCACATCCATATTGAAGCTAATTAACTGTCAAATTCTGTGAAACTTTTGAGCTGGCACTTTGTGGACATTACAAAACCAAACAATTAGAGAACACAAGTGTATTTCGGGATATACTGATTTTGTCTGGACAATGCAGTTTTTGTTATTTAACCAGGTCAGTGAATTGAGAATGAAATCCCAATTTTGAGGATGACCAGGCCAAAGGCGTTCAAAAGACAAGACTACCCAAAACAACATAAATATTGTAAGATAAAAAATGTATGAATACAAATAGTCAAATGAACATAAAATAAAAATAAAAATCATGGGACAGACATATGCACATATAGGAATCAAGGATTCAAGAGTTGCAGTTGTCATATATCAACTTGTTTCTTTTATTTTTAAAGGAGTAAGGTGAGAGAAGCATGTCAAGCTTAAGGGTCTTTTTAATTTGCAGAAAACTGAAATGATGAAGGACAGGCTTTAGGAATAACCAGATTGATATTTTAGAGTTGCAAATGTTAAGAACTCAGCTACTGTAAGGTGGAGTGCATTTGCTTAAAAGTGACTTATAAAAAAGTTATAATTAAATAAAGGAATTCATAATAAAAATTAATTTTAAGAAATCTTTGTTGCAGCATGTTGTGCTGAGTGACATGCATTTATTGCACTGCAATCATGACTCAAGTGCCTCTCCAATATTTCTCATTTGACCAGTTGTTTTCAGATACATTTCTGTCAGTTATCTTCCTAAATGTGGTGGTAGTAGTAATTAGCCAGCCAAAACTTGGACATTTATCTGAAAATGTTATTTTTGCTAATGTAATCATAGAAACTAGGCTTACCATCTTTTACTTTTGCCATCAAGAGTTGACAATAGTTGCATATATTAGCTAGCTAACACTGTTACAAAGACTTCCATTTTGCAAAGGATCTCTGAGCTATTTTATTAGATGTAAGGCAAGAGAAATTGTCAGCAATGTTTTTTGATTTGGACAGAGAAAGCAGAGTTGGCCTATTAATACAACAGCAACCAGTGGATGCATAACAAGAAAAGTGGCCATCACTTGGCATCAGCTAATCAGTAGCTGCACCTGGTAAGAAGCAAAGAATTCAATTTACTAAGTCAGTATTCAGCCTAAGGAAAGCAACCATTGTCACCTGGACTACATTCAAATGCATTATATTTTGGTCTTTGCACAGTTGTTTAATTCGTTTTCGTTATATGATGTATATTACTATTTAGGTTTTACTGTGAATGTTTGATATTTTTGATGGGGACCAAATTAGGGGCTGCATACAGTAGTGTTTGTACTTACAGTAATGGTGAGAAAGTTATAAAAAAAACATTGCACATAGACCCTTCGCAACATTGAATGAACAGTACATTTGCCATTTTAATTTTGAGGTAGTTAATATGGACTCATGGTGAGTGTTGTGTATACTTGAATGATCTGGGCAAAAAACAACAATGCTATGTTGCACACAGGTGAAAATGGCACTTAAAGGTTAATTTCCCACACCTGTGGCTTTTTTTAAATTGCAATTAGTGTCTTATTAGTGTTTACAAAGTTGGAAAAGGATATAAAAAGATATCCAAAGCCTTGCAAATGCCAGTTAGTACTGTTCAATCACTTATTCAGAAGTGGAAAATTCAGGGATCTCTAGATACCAAGGCAGGTAGACCAAGAAAGATTTCAGCCAAAACTGCCAGAAGAATTGTTCGGGATACAAAGAAAAACCCCCAGGTAACCTCAGGAGAAATACAGGCTGCTCTGAAAAAAGGCTGTGTGGTTGTTTCAAGGAGGACAATACAACAATACTTGAACAAAAATGAGCTGCATGGTTGAGTTGCCAGAAAGAAGCCTTTACTGCGCCAATACCACAAAAAAGCCTGGTTACAATATGCCCAACAACACCTTGACACACCTCACAGCTTCTGGCACACTTTAATTGGTAGTGACGAGACCAAAATAGGGCTTTATGGTCACAACCATAAGCTCTGTGGTTGGAGAGGGGTCAACAAGGCCTATAGTAAACAGAACACCATCCCCACTTGGGAAGCATGGTGGTGGCTCACTGATGTTTTGGGGGTGTGTGAGCTCTAAAGGCACGGGGAATCTTGTGAAAATTGATGGCAAGATGAATGCAGCATTTTATCAGAAAATACTGGCAGACAATTTGCATTCTTCTGCACGAAAGCTGCGCATGGGACGCTCTTGGACTTTCCAGCACAACAATGACCCTAAGCACAAGGCCAAGTTGACCCCATTTTTTTCTTTGTTGCCATGTTTTGTTTTCTGATTGTGCCATTCTGTTATAACCTACAGCAGAATATGAATCCCAAAAGAAATAAAAGACATGCGTATTGCCTGCTCACTCATGTTTTCTTTACAAATGGTACATATATTACCAATTCTCCAAGGGTATGCAAACTTTTCAGCAAAACTGTACTTAAATTAATGAAATGTTAAATGTAGATTCAAATAAGTTTGAATTAATTTCTAAGAATCTTAAGAGATGCCAATAATTTTGAAGTCTTTTAGAGAAAAAAGAATCTGAGCAATTGTTTAAGAATAAAATAATATAGTTTTCAGCCATATTGTCTTCCAAAAAAGTGTTTATTTTATGCAGCCTATTTTGCTCATCTTTATCAAGCCTGACAATAATTTTGTAAACTGCAAATTTGATTGACTATCATGAAAATACTTTACCAAACAAAGATGGCGTGAAATCAATGTGATTATTGGTGGGATTAATTATATTGTTAATGGCTGAACAAACATACTGGGGGTTAAGGGGTTGTGGTACAGGCAACACAGTGACACTCAGTGACCCATTAAACATTTTGTGACAGTGGAGGAACTCATTTTACTAATTGCTCAAACCTATCTAATTGGTTCATAGAAATTTGGATGGGAGGCAGTTTGTGCTCAAGGACAAATTCCAGACTCATACTTTTGATGTCATAGCATACAATGTGATGTACTGTGACAACAGTCATGAACAAGGTTTTATTTTAAGTGATATACACTA
This sequence comes from Esox masquinongy, assembly GCA_016801175.1. NCBI lineage: Eukaryota > Metazoa > Chordata > Actinopteri > Esociformes > Esocidae > Esox > Esox masquinongy. The sequence goes on along the minus strand of JACXGI010005294.1, from coordinate 31,457 downwards.
ATTTAAAACAATAATAATAATAAAAATAATAATAAGAACAACAAAATATATAAATAATGAGTATGAAGACCTTGAATCCTTGAATTAGAATACAAATATTTACTTTGAAAGTACATATTTTGAGAGTACAACTAAAAGGTAGATTTTGGGTAGGTTTTTACAATGAAAAGTTTTTAGCTAATAAAAGAACCTGAATACCTCATGACAGAACGCTCAAAATCTCAGGAGCCTTGCATCCCAGCCATGATGTGTCACAGAATGTAAAGTACTTAGAGATACTGCTTATTTATTATATTTTGCAATACTATTGAGTAGTGCTCTGTAGTGCAATACATAGGCAAAATGATATTTAAGATCAGCTCAATAAGAACTGGGTTCCAAATCACAATTGTGGGCTCATTCTTAACGAGGGCTCATCTCAGTGTACTGCAGACTGGGCTAACTCAGACTCTACTGAAACAGTTATATAACAGTCAGAAACCAGATAGACTGAGTCAGGAAAAAGAAAAATGACACTATAGAAACTAGCCAACATAAAATCCTAAATCCTAATCCTTAAATGTATGCTAAATAATATTATTACATTAATGCCAAAATGTCACTTCAAAAGCCTGATTCACACTATTCCCACCAATGAGTGGACAACTACAAACTAACCAAAAATATAAATGTAAGTGAAAGATTTCACTGCAATATTCCAAATATACCAAGAACAGAAATACAATTAAAAAGAAATACAGTCATTCAGAGTTTAATTCAAATACGAGCCTTCAAATGAATTATTTTTATTTTCACCTCTTGGTGCCCTCTGACCTCAGGTGCACATTATTTAGAAAAACAGACCAATTTCATGACCGACAGAATTCCTTCTGGTGCTCCCCTTAGCATTTTTTGGCAAACATCCTCCTCGTGCTTTTGCAGGTAGTTGGTTTGGTGTGCCTGTTCAGGACAGGAAGATATTAACAATCCTAATGTTTTTTTAATGGTGTTTTGCTTTCTGACGTCCACAATAGGAAGGTAATCAGGGAGGGAACTGTTTATTTTATTTTCGACATAACCTCAATAGGATTTCCTCCGATGTTAGGAGGTTGCTAAGGTATACATATGGGAAAGAGATCAATGGAAAGCAGGCCCTTGGGGAAAGAACAAGGTCACCGTCATTGGCCCACATTCAAAAAGTTGGATCTTACAAAGTGGATATTATCAAATCCTTCATGATTTGTGTTCTAAGGCTACAGGCACTCCAACTCTGGTATTTTCTTCACTAATCAGTTTGGAGCATTTCCCTTTAGTTCTTGTTCAGAGCTGAATGGTCAACATAAATTCTGTGTAAATTCAAACCCCCAAACACTCAAGTAAATTACCAGATCTGAATCCAATTAATCATTTCTTTCACATGTTGAAGGCAATACTGAAGGAGACTAGGCCCCAAAACAAGCAAGAACTCAAGGTGGCTGCAGTACAGGCCTTGCGGAGCATCACCAGCAAAGATAACATCCATCTAGTGATGTCTTTAGGCTGCAAATTTCAGGAAAAGAAAAAAGAATATGTGACCAAGTATTAAACGAGTGATTACTTTATTGTACATGCTATTCATTTGCCAAAATACGTTTGGTACCCTAAAATGGGGGCACTATGTACAAACCATGCTGTAATTCTAAATGGGTTGCATCATCTGATATAGAGCAGATCCAAACACCCTAAAATTAAAATTGACAGTCTGCAATTTAATCCCATAATCTTTGGAGTTCTGGAATACTGAGCCAAAAATGTTTTACTATCTAAATAATTTTGAAGTTCACTGTGTAATGTATTTACAGGAGATAAAAAATCCATAGATTTTCACATTATCATCACAATAGCAACATTCAATATATCAAAATATATAAACTTATTTAAGCCATGTCAAAAATATTTACAGGGAAATACTATATGCACAATATTCAATTTGCAAACTTCATGATAAGTCTACGGATCCAGAAAGATTCCCTTTAAATAACTTTCCTGGCAATGTCCCCTCCCCCTGCATTAGTTCTTGAACCTTTCAATCTCACTATATCTGAGGGGGCGTGGTTAGTGTGCTAGACTGAGAAGATGTGTTTTACAATAATCCAAAACATTTACCTTGTCTTTCTCAATTCAATAAAAATGTACTTCATTACAAAAGTATAACATCATTTTATACAAGATGGCTCAAAACCTGTTTGCCAAAGACAAGAAATCCCAGTCCATCCCACCCTCTAATAACATGACTGCAGAGGTTAAAAGCATGAGGCATTATGCTTCGCAGTTGGGGGTAGGCAGTTATAGTGGCCATCGGGAAGCAGATTGAAAACATTAGCACGTCTACTGCAATGGAGTGAACATGGCCTCTGCATGCTATTGACAGTAACTTATGGTGATCCTAATGAAATCCACTCCAAAAAATACAAAAGCAGCAACAACAGAAAATTGTTGGTGTATAACAGTATTAAACATTATTTAGATTGCTGATTAGACAGCTCAAACTCTTCAAGAAGATGATATCATCTACCTGAGCATTTTTAAAATGGTTTGTTTGACATGAGGTTGTAAAGTGTTTGTGTCTTCAATTTTAGCTTTGGCCTCAAGTATAGGAGCAATTATAGGAAAATTCTACTAAAGGAGTTATAAAATACTATATTATTCATTATTATATTATATTACAGAATATTATATTTTAAAAGTGAGATTTTAACCTGGCAGCCACTACTCCTTAGACACTTAGAGTGACGTTCACGCAATGCTGCCAAAATTACACCCAAGTCTTTAACACGTTAGAGTGGCGCTACCATCATGTTACCACCCACAATCTCTCTCAGATTTCCTCAAGTGTTTATACTCTGAAGGGTTTCAGCAAGGATTTGTTTCATTTCAGTCTGTCAGGTACTCAGGCACTGTCTGAAATGTTAATAGCTGTCAAATGTTTGCTTCCTGCGAAATTCAGTTGCCTTTTCTCGATTTGGTCCCTCCCCTCCCAACTTCTTATCCAATAGGTTTAGAAGAGAGCCCTTGAGGAGCCAAAGAAATGCAATTGAGATTTTTACATTCATTCCTCACATCTCTCTCAAAACCCATTTGCTGAGAGAATTGAAGTGACTTTCCCTGAGGCGCAAACACACTTTCAAAGACAGGCAATGTGTGAAGGAAACAAGAATGTGAAGGAGGAAGCAAGAATTCGACTGCTTGAAGAGTTTACTGATTATAATAATTTCATTATTGACGGTTACTATTCTTTTTTTTTCAATAATGGTGGAGTTATGTAGTGTATTACAATCTTATTGTACCTATTTAAGGCTTTACTTGTAAAGTGCAGTGTTTCATGTGATATTATAAATGAAAGTTGATTGTTTTGTTGTTCATAGGTGGAGTTATGATCTCCTTGTGCATTTTCAAGCCGTTACTTTTGTATCTTATTTGGTGAAGCTAAAAGAAAACTGTACGTAAATGCTTATTAAAACATTTTGAAATTATGTCATAGATGTCACACAATGGCACCGTCATTTATATAAAGAAATAACATTATTTTTATATTTTAATCCATTTAAAATGTATGTATAATTATTTATTTTATTTAATGAGAGTAAATGTGATATTGTGAAGACACTAACATACACATTAAACATTATGTTTGCAAACAGGGATGTGACTTTGCAAGCAAGCACTAGAGTAGTGCAACATGAAGTCCATAAATGATTAACTAACAAACTTATTAGAAATTGTTTAAACTAACATTTCTTATCAATCTTCAACCGAACCTTTTAGTTTTTTATTTGTCTATTTTTGTGATGTACTGCTGTCATACTTAATAATATGAAATTGTTTTTCAAATGCAATAAATGATTATTTTGAATGGTTGATTAATTTTAATTTCCTAACTCCAAGACTCCTAACACTAAGACTTCCTAACACTGAGCTACAGAGCAGAAGAAAAAATGTGCTCTTTGAAAAGCTAATAGTATTTTCAAATTGGAGAAAAAAACATTTGAATATCCCCACTTTTCTCTCTCAGACAAAAAAAGCTCAGGTGTATAACAATCAAAACTGAAATAAAGTTGTTTTTTGGATTTATTAGCAAAACATTTTAAATACAGCTTTTGTTTTTGTTCCTGTTAAAAACTGAAAGGAAAAGTGCTAAATAATGCACATACCTTTCACATCCCAAATTGATCCTTTAAAACAATTGTCAAAGGTATGTGGACCGATTCAGCACAATAATTAAAAATTTTAAATAAATAACTAGGCTTCAAATGAGAATCAAATATCAGTAATGTATCATTATTAAATAATGCTGACAATAACATTATTCATTTTGATTGATTTATCGTGTTAATAAGATCTAGAATGCACATTCATTCCTGACATATGGGACCAATAGATGTCTTCGGCTATGACGTGTTGCATCATCCAGCATTTTCAATGTTAGTGTTCACACCTTTTTAAAGTTACTCTTTCAGATAAAAGCATTGAATTTTGCACTAAAACATGTTGTGTGTCCAGCATTAATCTTCCAACCATATAACATATTGTACAGAAACGGAATGTTATGCAATTACAGTACACTGCTAAAATCTTAATTTGTAAAATGTGTTTAAATCATTGCCTGGCTTACAGTTGTGCAGCGTCATTGCGGTCAGGAGTTCAAATCCTAATCATAGCATATCGACAATGTTAAGGGGACTTCCAGGTTGAGTGAGCATTGTGATATGAAGAAGAACGGCTTGGCCAAATGTCCTTCAACACTCACTAGCCCGTGGGAGTTGCAGCAATGATACAAGGCCTGGGGAATAAATTGTACTTCACAAAATTGGGAGGGGGGAAACATTTGGTACAACCAAACTAAAAACAAAAAAAATAAACCTGAAAGTAATATTCATACATTTTACACAATCGGCAAGAAAGAGAACAGTGATGGAAAGAAGTTAGAATAAAGTTTTGTCATTATGTAATTATACTAAGCATTTAACGTTTGAATTACATGTGTTCTAAGGTGCTCTACCAGTCTACATCACTGACCCTGGCACACATTTATGAATTGAGGTTTGAGTCTTTTGAACGGTAATGTACATAGAAAGAAAGGTAATGTCACGATTTTGGACAAAACGGTTAAGTCTTCAAGCATGAGAAAGTGTTTAAATATTGGTTTTGATTCCAGCCATGAATTATATTGAATGTGTCTTTGTTTTCCCTTACATCTGAACTTAGTCAGTTTTTAAACATTTTATATTGCTTTGTAACAGTTTCAAACTGTTTTACACAACAGGAAATCCTCACAGGTACCGTAGTACTTGGAAAGACACAAATATTGCAGATTGTCTAAGATCATCTGGTTGTGATTTTCAGATTCTTGCTCTAAACTCCAAATTGTAATAGTGATTTTACACACTGGGACAGATAATAATACATTCAAGGGAGATTACATCCTGTCATAATATTTGGCTGAATTGAGAAACAAAGTCAGGAGTTTGATAGATCAAATTGTTGTCTCAGTGGGTTCCTCTCTCCTGGAAATATTTCCATATACAGTAGATTTAATTTAAAGTACAACCCTGTTCCCAAAATAGTTAGGATGCTGCATAAAATGCAAATAAAAACTGAATGCAATGATGTGCAAATGATTTATACCTGTATTTAATTGAAAATAGTACAAAGACAACATATCAAATGTTGAAACTGAGAAACGTTATTGTTTTTGCAAGAATACAAGCCCATTTTGAATTTGATGCCAGCAACACATTTCAAAAAAGTCAGGACAGGGGCATATTTACCACTGTGTTGCATCACCTCTTCTTTCAACAATACTGTGTAAGCGTTTGGGAATAGAGGAGACCAATTGCTGTAGTTTTGTAAGTAAAACGTATTCCTATTCTTGCTTGATATCTCAGGCCTAAGGTTTTACCCTGCTGTGTTATTGTGCCGGGGGAGTAGGGTCAGTTCTCCTTCTCCACCATAAATCCTTGTAAACTCAAGGAATGCACTCTAAATTTTCCTTGTCTCCTGCTCTGTTTAAACTTAGGAGGACATGAGGTCTTGGCCAACACTTCCCGAGTACCAGGCTCTAAAGACTCGTTGCTGCCCCTGTCCAAAGTCCTCCTGGTTGTGCTGCAGATCAAGAAGATATGTGGCGTCCATGAGTCCCAAAAATAATTTAAAATTTTGATTCCTCAGACCATGGGACACTTTTCCACTTCGCCTCAGTCCATCTTAAATGATCTTTGGCACAGAGAAGGCAGGCAGCGGTTCTGAATATTATTTATATGTGGTTTCTTCTTTGCATAGTAGAGTTTTAACTAGCATTTGTGGATGTAGCAACATACTGTGTTCACACTTCACAGACAATGGTTTTCAGAAGTGTTCCTGAGCCCATGCAGTGATTTCCACTACATAGTTGTGTCTGTTTTTAATGCAGTGCCATCTCAGGGCCCGAAGATCACAGCCATCCAATATTGGTTTTCAACCTTGTCCCTTGCATACAGAGATTTCTCTGGATTCTCTGAATCTTTTAATGATATTTTGTACCGTAGTTGATGAGATCCCCAAACTCTTTGCAATTTTACATTGAGAAAAGTTATTCTTAAATTGTTGCACAATTTGTCTTTCACAGAGTGGTGAACCCCTCCCCATCCTCACCTCTGACAGACCCATCCTCTCTGGAACGATCTTTAAATACCTAATCATGTTACTGAGCTGTTGCCAATTGACCTAATTAGTTGTGTGATATTTAGTTTTTTAGAATTACACAATTTTTGCAGTCGTTTGTTGTCTCTGTCCCTACTTTTTTGAAAGGTGTTGCTGGCATCAAATTCAAAGTGGGCATATATTTTTCAAGAAACAATAGAATGTCTCCGTTTCAGCATTGGACCTGATGTCTTTGTACTATTTTCTATTGAATATAGGGTTTAAATGATTTGCACATCATTGCATTCAGTTTTTATATACATTTTATGCAGCGTCCCAACATTTTTGGAAATGGGGTTTTACATCCATAATACATTCAAGCAAATTCTATATATAGTATGTTAGGTGGGAGCACTGTTAGGCTAGCATTCCCACTGTATCTGTCAATGATAACATTTCTGAACTGAGCTGGTCTCTGATAGAGATGATTTATGAGCTGTAATTGAAGTCTCCTGGTAAAAAAGTATGCACGTGGCACCAGAAGAAGTTCATATATGTGTCTAAAGTCACCTGAAGAAGTTCAGTTTTTAGATTTATATGGAATGCTCTTTGGGTTTCACTGTGAAAAAACGAACATGTACCACAACATGTCAAATAAGACCACTATGTTTACAATACCATGTTTTATTAAGCTATAATTTCTTGACCAAATGGGAAAATGTTAGTTTAATTATCTAAAATAAGACCAAAGGAGCAGATTTGAAAAAAATTTGGCTAAGTAATCCATGTTGGAAAATTTACTCTATGCCCGTTGATGATGTGTTCCACTGACTGGTTGGCTTTGTGCGTGGAAACAGGTGGGTCAAGAAAGGTGTTAGTGACAGTTTTGAGATGAGACATGACTAGGCGCTCAAAGGAGGTACAGTAGATGTCTATTCAGACAGGTTACTTTCGGTATTCAGGAGTTTTGGTTTGTGTTGGTGATTTCCCTAATGCCGAGCTTCCAGTAGCCTGTTTGAAGAGGAATCTCTACCGGATCATGGATGCCTCTGTGGCAGCACACTCTTATGGTCTTCTTTCCTGACTTCCAACAACACCAGTGAACCACACCAGTGCATCATGGCTCCAGTGTTTTACCTTTTCTTAACTTTCTTGTACTTTAATTGTAAAACGAATATGATAATATTGACAGAATTTGCACCATTTCATGTGACGACTTTTCTGTTAAATATCCGTTCAGCATTGCAAAGTTACCATTCAGTTTAGTTGTTGTTTTGACAGTAGAGGCTTCTTCCTATCAACCCTCTTAAGAATCCAATTTAAATTCAGTGTTCTTATTGTTGAAATATGTACCGTAACCTGAGTTTTAGGAAAGGAGGTCTGCAAATCTCCAGATATTATGTTTGGGTTGGTATTTACCTGATTTATTATTTTTCTTGTGGCTCTTGGGGATATTCTAGGAAGGGCGTCCTCTTATAGGCCGAGCTGCTGTCACATTAAATGTTTTCCATTTTGTAAATTATTTGCCTCACAGAAGAATTATTTGCCTCACTGAATTCTCCTCTCCGCCTGGCATGGTGTGTTTTGCATTCACCTGTATGGATAAGAGCAAACAGTTTCTTGTCTCTATTCATCAGTCCCACCAAAACTCTTTCCTGAAGATCCCTGATTTAATTATTCATTTGGTACCCAACTGTTTACCCACCTGATTCTACTTACATTCTTGATTTAGCTAATGCAAATTGGGGTTCACCTATTTTTCGATTTTAGATAAGATTAGATTCAACTTCATTCTCATTAAACAAGTACAAGTACAGTACAGCGAAATGCAGTTTGCGTCTAACCAGAAGTGCAAATAGAAGAGGGCAGAAAATTTACAAGTATTAAGTATATGTATGTACAAGTGGAATACATAGTTGTGCAATTAATGCAAATGCATTACATATGGCAATTCTAAATGTTCAACGTGCAATGGAAAATTTACAAATTTACAGAAAATGTACAAGTATTAAGTATAATGTATGTACAAGTGGGATAAATGGTTGTGCGGTTACAAGTGGCTATTCTCAATGATATTCTGAATTTGCAATCGAGTCAAATTGAAAGAGTAGGGTAGCATGTGCAACTGAAATGCAGGGATAGCAGCAATTATGTTCCGGAGGTAGACATGTATATGTAACAACTGAAAAAATATGCAAGTACAGTGGCAATTCTAAATGTGCAATGAAGGCAAGTTTAAGGTGCAAGTCGGCATGTTCAAATGAAATTCAGGAATAGCAGCAATGACACGTTCCTGTAGACAACTGAAAACTTCCTTATCAGGCTTTGTAAAGCTGTGACAGAGTCCAGTAGTACAAAGGATGGGTATATGGTTAGTGATGGGTCACAGAGTTCAGCAGGGTTACAGAAGAAGGAAAGAAACTGTTCCTGAGCCTGCTGGTACGAGAACGGAGAGAGCAGTACCGCCTGCCTGATGGAAGGAGGGCAAACAGTTTGTGGCATGGATGTGAAGGGTCCCTGGTGATGCCGCGCGCCCTGCGCAGACACCACTTGCGCTGGAGGTCTACGATGGCTAGGAGCTGGGTACCCGTGATGTGCTGGGCAGTTTTCACCACCCGTTGCACGGCCTTCCGGTTGGCTATGGAGCAACCACCAAACCACACTGGCGCATTTTTGCAAATGCAATAATTGCTTTTTAATTTGTTTTTTTCTACTACATGAAGATTTTCCTCTGAACCACCATATGGAATTGGTAATTATACACCTGTTTGGTCTGATTAAATGATTTCATGGTGAATATGTCACGGGGTGGCCAATATGTGTTAGTGTTTAAGCCTGGGTTTCTTTTATCAAACTCCTTCACATTTTCCCTTTTATGTTGCTGTGCATACACTGTTTATAGTATCGACTGTGGGCAGTGCAATCAAGGCATGATATGTTTGTAAAAATTGTTACCCCTTCTATCAGTTTTTCCTTGTGCCTAGGTGGTCGGGGTAACCGGAGGTTAGGGGTCAGACTTGAGATCTGTGACCGGGGCGGAGGTCACAAAGAGGCTTCTCTATGAATGGACTGACCATAGGGTGTTGAACATTTAATGGACAATTTAGCATTAACATTTAGGTTGTTATAAATAGAATCCTTGTTTGTTATACTGCTTCATCCACTGCCTTCTTTTGGATAACTGCTTACACTGCTAACCCCCAAATAGAAAATAACCTGTACTGGTTAAAAAGCTATTCAGAGTTCCTAGGTCCTTAGGTCACACCCAAGTGGCGTTGTCCGGCAACACTTAATTTGCCCTTGGTCGCTGACAAAAATTATATTGTAGAAGGGGTTCAGCAACTTTCTAGCAGCACTGTACATACAGTTAGGTCTGGAAATATTTGGACACTGACACCATTTTCATAATTTTGGCTCTGTACGCCACCACAATGGATTTGAAATGAAACAACCGTGATGCAATTGAAGCGCAAACTTTCAGCAGTAATTCAAGGGGTTAAACAAAAGTATTGAATGAAACATTATGAAATACAACCATTTTCATTCACAGTCCCCTTATTTCAGGGGCTCAAATGTAATTGGACAAATTAATACAATCATGAATAAAATGTTCATTTTCAATACTTTGTCGAGAATCCTTTGCAGGCAATGACTGCTTGAAGTCTGGAACGCATGGACATCACCAAATGCTGGGTTTCCTCCTTTGTGATGCATTGCCAGGCCTTTACTGCAGCAGTCTTCAGTTGTTGTTTGTTCGTGGGTCTTTCTCCTTTAAGTTTTGGCTTCAGCAAGTGAAATGAATGCTCAATCGGGTTGAGATCAGGTGATTGACTCAGCCATTGCAGAATATTCCACTTCTTTGCCTTAAAAAACTCCTGGGTTGCTTTCACAGCATGTTTTGGGTCATTGTCCATCTGTAAAGAGAGGTGCCGTCCAATCAACTTAACTGAATGTGGCTGAATCTGAGCAGACAATATATCCCATACACTTTAGAATTCATCTGGCTGCTTCTGTCTTCTGTCACATCATCAATAAACACTAGAGACCCAGTGCCATTGGAAGCCATGCCATCACACTGCCTCCACCGTGTTTTACAGATGATGTCGCATACTTCGGATCATGAGCCATTCCAAACCTTCTCCATACTTTTTTCTTCCCATCAATCTGGTACACGTTGATATTAGTTTCATCGGACCAAAGAATGGTGTTCCAGAACTGGGCTGGCTTTTTTAGATGTTTTTTGGCAATGGCTAATATGGCCTTTCTATTTTTGAGGCTTATGAATGGTTTGCACCTTGTGGTGAACCCTCTGTATTTGCTCTTGTGAAGTCTTCTCTTTATGTTAAACTTGAATAATGATATGCCTACCTCCTGGAGAGTGTTCATCACTTGGCTGGATGTTGTGAAGGGGTTTTTCTTTACCATGGAAAGGATTTCCAGGCCTTTTTGTGTTGCAAAGATCATCAATTTGTTTTTTCTCAGAATGTACAAAACTGTTGACTTGGCCACTCCTAATGTTCCTGCTATCTCTCTGATGGACTTTTTTTGCAGCCTAAGGATGGCTTGTTTCACTTGCTTTGAGAGCTCCTTTGACCGCATGTTGTGAGTTCCCAGCAACAGCTTCCAAATGCAAATGCAATACCTGGAATCAACTTCAGACCTTTTACTTGCTTAATTGATGAAGAAATAACAAAGGAATAGCCCACACCTGTCCATGAAACAGCTTTTGAGTTAACTGTCCAATTACTTTTGGTCCCTTGAAAAAGAGGGGGCTACATATTAAAGAGCTGTAATTCCTAAACCTTCCTCCAATTTGGATGTGAATACCCTCAAATTTAAGCTGAGAGACTGCACTTTAAGCCCATATTCATTATTTAACTGTAACCTGAATTTATTTTGGTAAACAGCCAAAATAACAAAACTTATGTCAGTGTCCAATTACTTCCAGACCTAACTGTACATAACTACGAACATACGTACAAGAGTTAGAGGAGATGAGCAATAATGTGCTGTAGGGCTGCTTTCTAAGGGAAGAGTGTGTGTTGGCTTGGCACCGTTCCATGCCTGTTTGTGAGAAGGTAGCTCAGCCTCATCTCAGGGTTAGGTAACCAAACAGAACTGTGGCACAGGATATCAATAAGAGGGTCACTATACAGAAGTTGCCATAGCGGCCTGCATAAAGAGACATTGGGCTCAAAGCCCACTAACCACCTAAATACCTTATTGTTACCCATTACATAATGGTGTGGTAGTCCACACAGCTGTGGAAAGAAGGATATGTGTAGAATAACAATATTAACGTGAATAGACCTATAGTAATCTTTGACAGTGTAACTCATGCTGCACACTGGATGTAAACTGATCAGTTGAAAGAGGCTACTGTTCGTTAGAAGGCTATATTCTCTGTTCTATTGCCAAGTTGGCAGTATGTGGCCAGAACAACGTTAATTGCCAAGTTTAGTGAATTGGCTGGATTCAAGAAATCAAGAATTCATTGGATTGCAGGTACAGAGAGGGTACTAAATTAATTAACTGAAGACCAAAATACTTTGACATTTCCTATTTCTGTCAATTGTTTGGTTGTGACAATTCAGTTACATTTGTGCTCAAAAGTTTGCATACCCTTGGAGAATTGATAATATATGCACCATTTGTAAAGAAAACATGAGTGAGCAGGCAAAACACGTCTTTTATTTCTTATGGGATTCACATTCAACTGTAGGTCATAACAGAATGGCACAATCATAAAACAAAACATGGCAGCAAAGAAAAAAAATTGCATGAACCGCACATTTGAGATCTCCCCAGAATGGTATGATGATACTAAGGTCAGGAGACTGATGGCCACTCCAGAATGTTCACCTTTTTCTGCTGTGACCACTGGAGGGTCAACTTGGCCTTGTGCTTAGGGTCATTGTAGTGCTGGAAAGTGCAGGAGTGTCCCATGCGCAGCTTTCGGGCAGAATAATGCAAATTGTCTGCCCGTATTTTCTGATAACATGCTGCATTAAACTTGCCATCAGTTTTCACAAGACTCCCCATGCCTTTAGAGCTCACACACCCCCAAAACATCAGTGAGCCACCACCATGCTTCACAGTGGGGATGGTATTCTGTTCACTATAGGCCTTGTTGATCCCTTTCCAAAGCACTTACAGTTGTGACCATAAAGCTCTATTTTGGTCTGGTCACTCCAAATTACAGTGTTCTTTATAAAGTTCCATTACCTTGTTACACAGGTCTTTTGACAGTTCTTTTCTGCTCCCCATGGCTCAGTATCTAGCCTGCTCTGTGCATCCACATGAGAATTAACAAACTCATTGACTATTTATACACAGACACTGCATTTTCAAGAGCCACAGGTGTGGGAAATTCACCTGTAATTACCATTTTAACCAGTGTGTGTCACCTTGTGTGTCTGTAACAAGGCCAAACATTCAAGGGTATGTAAACTTTTGATCAGGACCATTTGGGTGACTTCTGTAATCATTATGATTTAAAAAGGAGCCAAACAACTATGTGATAATAAATGGCTTTATATGATCACTATCCTTAAATAAAAGACAGTTTTTTTGCATGATCAGTCATATTTTCAAAATCAATGTCAAAATTTCACAATTTCTGCCAGGGTATGCAAATTTATGAGCACAACTGTAAAAGATGAGTCAGTATAAAACAGCACTTTCAGGTACAGTGAGTAGACATTTTATATTTCAGAAATAGAATCATATATTTTACTCTCTCTTTCCATATCAAAGTATCCATTTGATTTGTTAGACAGCTCCATAATTTCAGAGTCCAAACTACAGATGATATCCCCTTTGGGCACTGACACAACCTTGCCTTGAGCTAACCTCCTTGGAGCATTTTCATATCCCAGTACTAGTGAGTCATTAGGACCTGCTCTCACTTTGGGAAAAATCCACACAATTAAGGGAAGCAGGTCTCAGAAGGCTTCCTTCCCAACTTAAGGAAAAGCAGTGATCACTAGAGAATAGAAGACATACATAAGAGTCTCTGTTTCCCCACTGGGACGATCCGTGTGCGAAGATCCTGTACTTTCTTCAGCCGACACCTCCACCGGCAAGACAATCAACAACTTCACATTGCCTCTTACTGAGTAAACTATTTCCAACAATCCACACCGTTCTGATTACTTGTATGCTTTCCAACACAGTTATTATTAGTTGATTCTTGTATGATTTATATATGTACACTATATGACCAAAAGTATGTGTACACCTGACCATTATACCCATATGAGCTTGTTGGACATCCCATTCCAAAACCATGGGCATTTATTAATAAGACGTTGGCCCCCCCTTTGCAGCTATAACAGCCGCCACTCTTCTGGGAAGGCTTTCCACAAGATTTTGGAGTGTATCTGTGGGAATTTAAGCCCATTCAGCCAAAAGAGCATTTGTGAGGTCAGGCGCTGATGTTGGATGAGAAGGTCTGGCTTGCAATCGCCGTTCCAATTCATCCCAAAGGTTTTCAATGGGGTTGAGGTCAGGGCTCTGTGCAGGCCACTCGAGTTCCTCCACACCAACCTAGTTGACCTATGTCTTAATGGACACTGTTTTATGCACTGGGGCACAGTCATGCAGGAACAGGAAAGGACCTTCTCTAAACTGTTGCCATAAAAAAAAAGTTACCCAATTGTCTAAAATGTCTGTAACCTGTAGCATTAAGATGACCCATCACTGGCCTAGGCCCAAACCCTGAAAAACCATTATCCCTCATCCACCAAACTTTACAGTAGCCACTATGCATTCCAGTAGGTAGCGTTCTCGTGTGATTCGCCATAGCCAGATTCGTCGACTGCCAGATAGTGAAGCATACTTTATCACTCCAGAGAAATACGTTTCCACTGCTCCAGAGTCCAGTGGTGGCATGCTTTACACCACTCCAGCCAATGCTTGGCATTGTGCATGTTGATGTGAGGCTTACGTACAGCTGCGTGAAGCCCCTGACGTACAGTTCTCAGTGCTGATGTTGCTTCCAGTGGCAGTTTGGAACTCTGTGGTGAGTGATGCAATAGATGATAGGAGATTTATACGCACTATGTGGTACAGCGACTGGTGGCACCACTCTGTGAGTTTGCATGGTCTAATGTGACCACTTCCTGGCTGGACTGTTTTTGTTCCTAGACGCTTAAACTTCACAATTATAGCACATACAGTTGACCGGGGTAGATCTAGTAGGGCAGAGATTTCACAAACTGACTTGTGTCAAAGGTGGAATCCTATGACAGTACCACGTTTAAAGTCAGTGATTTCTTCCCATTGTATTGCCCATTGTTCTTTAAATGTTTGTCTATTTTTTCCCCGGGCTATCCACTGGATTTTATGCACCTGTGAGCAATGGGGTGGCTGAAACACCTGAGCTCATTAATTAGTAGGGGTGTCCACATACTTTTGACTATTTAGTGTGTACATATTAAACATTTTATACTTTATTGAACAGGAAAGTGGAGAAGGAGACAACTGAGCTTTTTTGTCGCTAAAATAGGATTGGGCCGGATTCAAACTCATGTTGCAGGAGTACATGTGCACTGGAGACAGAAGCATGTAACATTAGAGTATCACAAGCCACTATAACACAGTTATTTTCAAGATACACACTATTTCATCAACTTAGAGTTATATGTACACTTTGGTCATTACTCGTGATCCGTTACTGTTGAGTCATTTTATGAATGGAAGTATTTGATATCATTATCATCTGTTATGAATTTGTTTAATCCTTTTCCTCCATCTTTCCTCAACACACACGATTAGCTGCACTGGTTACAGAGGAGACATGTATATACTTGGGTGTTTTGCATCCTTTGGTCGCCTTGGTTTGATTCCTGGGAGAACATGTTAGAAAGTGTCTTTGTAAGGAAGCCGTCTTACCCATATCCTAACATTCAGATCCGTTGGAGCTGTAGGTGGTAAAAGTGCATTATTATCAGCATTCCAAAACCACCAGCACTACTGAAGTCTTTCTTTCTCAAAATTATTTCAGCAGCTCCTAGAAAGAATAGTCACAACACAGTCTTTGACCACCACCAAAACAATTCCTCACGTTCAACCATGGTTTCTCAGGATGATGTTTCTCAAGGGAATGGGAAGGGAAATCATTGGACTCAAATGGCTAGTAACCTTCCCTGTTTATTCATGTCTGGAAAGCCATGATCTGCCAAGTCAATATTATTAGCACAAAATATTAGAGTGGATGTTGATGGCAGATGCAGGGTCCAGTTAGGCACGTCTGAGAAGCTGGTGCTCAAGTGGAGAAATAATGTGTTCTCTGCATTACTTTCATTATTATTTTTATTTATAATTATGCCTAGGTCAGGCCCTTTAGGTTGTGAGGCCTGAGACAATTGCGTATTCTACCATATAGTAGGTCCACCACTGGTCACATGGTGTTTTAGGAAAGGGAGAGGATGCCAATTCATTGAGAATATTTATACATTTCTCTTCCCCTCCAAATTGTTCTGATGTCCAATTCAATAGGATTTGGGAGAGTTGAAGATTGAGATGTGTCCTCCATTGCCTGTGTTGCCTGATCTCATTGCTTGTGTTGCCTGACCTCATTGCCTGTATTTGCCTGACCTCATTGCCTGTATTGCCTGACCTCATTGCCTGTGTTGCCTGACCTCATTGCCTGTGTTGCCTGACCTCATTGCCTGTGTTGCCTGACCTCATTGCCTGTGTTGCCTGACCTCATTGCCTGTATTGCCTGACCTCATTGCCTGTGTTGCCTGACCTCATTGACTGTATTGCCTGACCTCATTGCCTGTGTTGTCGCTTTGCCTTTCATGAGAAAGAAGAGTTCTGAGGCTGCCGAGTCCACGACAGCTGACACTGATACCCCCAGAGCCACCACCCCAGGCAGCACAGAAGACTCATTTATCAAGTGCGCATTATGCAGAAATCTGTGCTTAAACCATCAAATCTGTGCTTCAACCATGGAACTTTCAGCACAAAGTTGAAGATTTATCAATATTATTGTTTGCTTGACAGTGTTCTTAAATTAACGCACAGCCAAGACCAATTCATATGCACAGTGCTAAGTGATAGAATAAGGGAACTGCTTTTCAAATGTAGACTGATTAATGTTGAACCTTTTTTAAATGTATAAATTAATGCCCGAAATAGATTCTAAAATGAGTATGAACAGACTATACGTCAATGCAAACTGATAGATGGACCAGCGAGAAAGTTTAAATGGTGTATATCACATGTACTTTTTAAACATTAAGTTAAAGAATTAACTGCAGATATTCCCTTTAAATAATATTTGAATGCCATTGATTTTCTATTGTGAATTCATGCAACATTTCTTAACAAGCTATGGCAGTGAATGTATTTTGACCATGTCAAATGATTTGTAATAATAATTATCTATGAAAATTACAGTCATTTCTAAAATTATACCCATGTGTGTTAATCATTGTCAAACTTTGAAGAAATCATTGTAAACTTATAATGGCATGGGAAAACAAATTGGAGGCTTATTCTCCGATGGCAGATTTTCCACATGCTGCTTTTCAGAGAGTGCATACTTAGAAGATGGGACCTTTTCAGAATTTCCAATGTAGTAAATATCTTTCAACAAACCATTTCTGTAGATCATAGTTCGTAAGACAAGATAAGATCTGCCTGACCAAGATCCAGGAGAAAGCACAATCCAATCCCAAACGTATTTTTGCTTGTCTGACAAACATCTACAAGTGTCAATCCCTTTCCTTTTGGTTGCAGATAAGAATCTTAACATTGTGTGGATTTAAGTGGTCCTACTCTATTGTGTCAAGCTTGTGTAACACCAAAGAGCATTCTCTTGACTCCAAGAATGAGCTCCACTCCATCTGATGCTTTACAACCACACTGCTTGCGATGTCAAATCCTGTCTCTGCATCCATATTCCTTCTATTGTCTTTTATCAGTTGGTTAGGTTGCTTTCACAATACACAATAACACCAAGTTGGTTAAAAAATATCCCAACAATGAATTGGCAAGATTGTGCAATACTTCCCACTTCCACCCAAATTCCTCAAAAAGTGCTGGTTTGCATCCTATTGCACAAAATAACAAACACACACAAAAGTAAACATAACCTTTGACCCTATTATATGAGGACATAGACACAAAGTAATTTGTTGTGTAAGATCTTACGGACAGACTATGTAATCGAGCATCTGATCAAATTATGCAATGTACGCTTTTTTATGGAAAAGAATTGGCAAGGTCCATAAAAAACACGATGAAATCGTACACATAATACACTGATGAGCCAAAACATAATGACCACCTAATATGTACTCCGCGTGCCGCCAAAACAGCGCCGACCAACCGAGGCATGGACTCTACAAGACCCTTGAAGGTGTCCTGTGGTATCTGGCACCAAGACATTAGCAGCAGATCCTTCAAGTCCAGTAAGTTGCGTGGTGGAGCCGCTGTGGATTGGACTTGTTGGTCCAGCACATCCCACAGATGCTCAATCGGATTTGTAGGCCAGGTCAACACCTTCAACTCTTTACCATGTTCCTCAAACCAGTCTCAAACAATGTGTGCATTGTGGCATGGCACATAATCCTACTGAAAGAGGCCAATGCCATCAGGGAATATCATTGCCATGAAGGGGTGTAGCTGGTCTGCAACGATGTTTAGGTAGGTGGCACATTTCAAATTGACGTCCACATAAATACCTGGACCCAGTTTCCCAGCAGAACATTACCCAGAGCATCACGCTCCCTCCACTGGAGTCATCATGAGTAGTCTCACAGTGCGATGTGCTGTGATACATTCCTCCCGTAATCATCATTAAAATGTTCTGTAACTTGTGCTACGGTTGACCTTCTGTCAGTTTGGACCAGACGGGATAGCCTTCGTTGCCCCCGCGTCGATGAACCTTTTTTGTGCTGTCATATGTATGCTCAGCGTCTGTCCTCATGCTTCTTGACCTTAACACCATCAATCAACACTCTTTAGGTGAGACTGGATCCCCAAATTGGTAAATGCAGATAAGCAGTTGCCTAGTTTAAAGGCTATCTAAACGAAGGTTATCTGTTTATCACTGTGGTCTGTCCTTTGATAAATCAAAGGTACATATTGGTGTTTCTCAAAGTTCTGTTTAACACTGTTCAAGACAAACTTTGGCTATTCTGTACTTCCACTGAGTCAAATACTTTCTGGTCAGTAATAAGAATATGCATGCTCTTTTTCGGCCCAATGTTGATCATCTGTTAACAATTAAGTGCACAAACATTGGTTGTGAAGCAGACACAAGAAGCTTTTAAGGCAATAATTCACTGTAATTCCGTATGCCTATGTTAGAAAAATAAATGTTAGGTGTCTCAATCATTGACGTGATGGAAGGTAAGCATTTAATTGAATGGTCCTTAACTCGTGTAAACATTTCATATGAGAAATATAAAACAAGAAATGAATTGAAAAAGTAATCCATGAAGAAATCTTCTACTTTATTCTGATTACAGTATGTTAGCTGATAACAGATCTCAATTAATATTTTCACAATTAGTAGTTTGGATGTTGGCTGATTCCGGTTGAAATACCCTTTAAAAGGGATTGCAGAATGGGATGGGATGGGGAGTAGACAGATGTGCAGTGTGAAAAGTTATTTTTACCCTGGGAACGATATCAGATTTGATTTATGGCCCCGTGGCCCTGCGTGTGCTTCCGAGCTGAAAACCAGACATTCTTTTTGTAATTGGGAAAAAAAAAAAAAAAAAAAAATATTGTTGTCTTCCCTCCATTTCCAGCTATTGTCTCTGTATTTACTCTGAGTGTCAAACCAAGTGTCAGAGAAGCATGTAAAAGACCAGGCCAAGGTTGGGACTGCTTGGGGTCAATGCATTGTCTGCACTGACGAAAGAGGGTGTAAGACACAATGTATGTATGTCATACCGGTACGTAAAATGAACAGCTACACTCAATAATGGGACAGCGAGGAAGTGTGTTTTATGGCTGTCAAGTGACCAGTTTAGTGACTCAGATTGAGGCTCTGTTTCTCTGGTGTGGTCTGATATAGTCCTGTTGTTTACATTATGAGAACAAGGAAATGAGCCATTCACTTCATCAGAACTGGGCTAAAATACAGTACATTTGCATAGAGGATTGTTTGTTATTTAAATACTTAAGTTAAACGTATTTTCAATAACAATTAGAGATTGAGGACTTATGTAGGTATCTACTTGTGGGGCTCATTCCTAATTTATTAAATATGATAAGAAAGGTGTACTTGTAAAAGACTCAAAATTGTTGTGAACTCCTTTATGAGGTGGATACAATTTGTTTATTCTGATGCAGCATAATTCAGCAATAGAGTGGGTCATTTCTATAAATTGTCTTGTAGCTGTCCAGGGGATATGTTGTTGTCTGATAACAGATTGATGTTATATTCCTTAATGTTCTTGCTGGATGACTATTTGAATTATTTTGTGTTTTGTATTATAATTAGCCTAGAGCAAGATCTATCAAAGAATCTACCTGCCAGTGTTGTCACTATTGGGATAGGGGGCAAGACAGGTAGTTAACTGGTTAAACAGTTGACTGATTGACTTTGGTAGATGGGGCATCCTCCCATCAGTTTGGAGCCATGGCTTATGGGTTTTTGACCACCCTTAAATGTCAATTCCTTTACCATTCATCATAAACCAGGGAAAAATACACTCCCCTCCTCTGGTCTGAATACAGAACCACAACCCTTCCCCAAGCAAAAAAAAGTTTGGTAACACTGCACCATTTTCGACTAGCCCAACCCCAGAACATTTTGAATGTACTTTTACTTGTGTCGTGACGTTTTGATGAAAACAAATGATGGAGGAAACATGGTGTAAAGGAAACAATGCTATTGACAAAAGCTTTCGAATAGATCTTAAATCACACTAAGTCTGAACCCAAAATACGGAAAGTCTATGGGTAGAGTGTTATTTCAACAAGGCATCCTGTCATTGAAAAACTGGACTTGATAAAAAAAAGCCATCAAAATAATTTGAAAGCTATTGTTAGAGAGCTATGCTTAGTGGAGATTTGCTGAAAAAAATTGGTTGAATTAATGTTTTTTTTTGGTCAGTCAAGTAATGAATGAATGGGGACCTCAAACCAATCCCGCTCATATCTACAGTATTCTCTCATGTCAGATGGCGACACTGCGCAATCGTTTCCAAAAGACATCTGTTGGTTTTACCAAAATAATATTGCCAGTCAAAATTGTCTACATAGTAAATGATTCCGTAAATTAAAACGCTGGTTTTTGGTCTTAAGGGGGGATAACGACAAATATAGCTATGATTTTTCAAAATCCATAAATCACTTATAGCAATTGTGGAACTCTTTATGCATGCAACTCTCTCATTCTGGGAGAGCAGATACAATGTAGTTTGAGTGCAGCGTCATGTGGTTACAGTGCTTTTCCCCTACTAATGCAATCTGATAGAAGTTTGTGAAATAAAATATGTAAAAAATGAAACACAAAATTGGGGAACCCCAATCGTTTGTGGTACATACCATTTACATTTTATGTGATAAATGTAAGTTGTGGGTTTTTAACTTCTCTTTCAAAGATGTCTCATTGGCTTGTGCAGTAAGAGGGAGAGCAATGCAACCCTGTAATGCTACAGTCAGGCTAGCTGGACCCTGCTCTCCATGAGTGAGAGAGTTGCATGCATAGACAGAAAGTCCAACAAATGCTTCAAGTGATTTTTGACACATCCTAGATATTTGTTGTTTGTCGCCTTTAATTTAAGTTTATATACGTGGTTAAGGTTAGGCTTAAGGTTAGGCGTAAAGTTTTAATTGTGGCTAAGATTAGGGCTAAGTTCAGAGTTACACCCACGGCATTCAATAAGTATTATTTCTCTGTCACTCTGGTGGGGATGATATTTTTGTTTCCAGAGAATACGTTTGTGGTTTCAGGTGCAGGAGTTCGAAATGACCTATGACCCTGGGGAAATCCCCAAAAATTTCATCATTAAAAATTGTGAAGACTATTTTGCTATCTTATTCGTATCTTGTCCACTTTTTAATGTTATGAAATCTTATGTTTGGAATTTGAACAATAACTTAAGATAGCCTACCTGATACTCACACCTGAAAAATTATATCAAACCCTACTGACGAGTTACATATGAAACACGCCAATTTTAAAATGTTGCTAGCAAGTAGCCGAAAACAAGTCAAATTGTATCTGTCCAGTATTCCTTAATCCTACAACATATGATTAAGGAAGTCAAGCCATTAAATTTAAGCTAATGTTACCACATGATATTGGGAGTAGCCACTTTGTTCACGATGATGAAATCTAAGTAAAACCTATGAACTGTCATGCTGTGTCTGTTGTTGATTATGAAGGAAATAAGAATGTATTTTGTAAAACTATGTTGAAATGCCCTTAGATCTTTTAACATAACTAAAGACAGTTCAAAGGACAAAATAACCTACTAATAACCCAACGTTTCACATTCATCCTGTTAGTTGGTCAGGCAAATCGTTTTTTTCGTTTGGCTCAGCTAGTTCTCAGAAAGAAAAACATTAGTTATTAATATTATTCATTAATACTGCCTTGAGCTAAAATAATAGTATGTACTTGGCCTGGCTGAGTTGTGATGGGCTGTACTTGGCTTGACTGGGCTAAGCTGGCCTTTTTGAGAGTACTCTATGATGCAAAATATTGTTTCAATAACTAATTAAATAATTGCTATGTTAAAACATTCAGCTATATTACATTAATACAATTTTCATGATGAATTCTTTTTTTCCTCAACCTATCCATCACATCTAAACTTTTTACAAATTGTATAGAAATTGTATAAAATCGTGTTCATTTGGCAGCATGTTCGGTTGAGTTTGATGCTTGAACGTAACTCGCTCATCTGAAGCGAACTGTCTCCTGTAAATAGTAGCTAACGTTTCTAGTGGTCGGAGAATTAAATCCTCCCAAGTTCAAAATGTAATAGCACTGGAAAGCAACGGTACGTTTTGCTAATCAATATTACCTTTCAGCTAGCCCACCACCATTTTTATATAAATGTATGGAGGTTAAAACATTTTTTTGAGATCGTAAAAATGTCATGTATGGAAATTGTTTAGACAAGTTGCAGTTCATGAAATTCGACTTGCGTGACAGACCAGGACGTCATACATCAAAGTGATCAGTCTTTTTTCTTTACTGGAAGGCAAGAAAGCTAGCTACTGTTTTGGTAGACACTTCAGAGAAGACTAGGATCTGTAATTTGTAATACAAATAAAAATAAATTATAATGCAATTCAAAAAAATAGTAAGGTGGCCAATAATTGGGGTGGTGGCAATTATAGGGGGTCGTATTTCTTAGCAACAACACTAACCAACTACTGAAAATATTAATTTCCCATTAATGACATGCTAGCTAACTTGTATGTCACTAATAATCATCAGGAAGTTGCAAAACTGTGCGTGTTTCACAGATTCATGTTTGTTTGGGTTTGAATTAACGTTTTGCAACGTATTCTGTTCAGTGAAGAATCGTTTAGCAAAGCTACAGTTAGGTCTGGAAATGTTTGGATACTGACCCAATGTTCATAATTTTGGCTCTGTACGCCACCGCAATGTATTTGAAATGAAACAGCTTTAATTCAAGGGGTTGAATGAAACATTTAGGAATTGCAACCATTTTCATACACAGTCCCGTACTTCAGGGGCTCAAAGGTAATTGGACAAATTAACACAATCACAAATAAAATGTTCCTTTTTAATACTTAGTCAAGAATCCTTTGAAGCCAATGGCTGCTTGAAGTCTGGAAAGCATGGACATCACCAAATGCTGGGTTTCCTCCATTGTGACGCTTTGCCAGGCCTTTACTGCAGCTGTCTTCAGTTGTTGTTTGTTTGTGGGTCTTACTGCCTTAAGTTTTGTCTTCAGCAAGTGAAATGCATGCTCATTTGGGTTGAGATCAGGTGATTGATTTGGCCATTGCAGAATATTCCACATCTTTGCCTTAAAAAACTCCTGGGTTGCTTTCGCAGTATGTTTTGGGTCATTGTCCATCTTTAAAGTGAAGCGCAGTCCAATCAACTTGGCTGAATCTGAGCAGACAATATATCCTCATACACTTCAGAATTCATCCATCTACTTCTGTCTTCTGTCACA
Organism: Esox masquinongy; assembly: GCA_016801175.1. Lineage (NCBI taxonomy): Eukaryota > Metazoa > Chordata > Actinopteri > Esociformes > Esocidae > Esox > Esox masquinongy. The sequence continues at coordinate 7,686 of JACXGI010005294.1, read as the reverse complement.
TCATCATTAAACACTAGTGACCCAGTGCCACTGGAAGCCATGCATGGCCATGCCATCATACTGCCTCCACCATTACAGATGATGTGATATGCTTCGGATCATCATACTTTTTTCTTCCCATCATTCTGGTACAGGTTGATCTTAGTTTCATCTGTCCAAAGAATGCTGTTCCACAACTGGGCTGGCTTTCTCAGATGCTTTTTGGCAAAGGCTAATCTGGCCTTTCTATTCTTGAGGCTTTTGAACGGTTTGCACGTTGTGGTCAACACCCTGTATTTGCTCTTGTGAAGTCTTCTCTTTATAGTAGACTTGGATAATGATGTGTCTATCTCCTGGAGAGTGTTCTTCACTTGGCTGGATGTTGTGAAGAGGTTTTTCTTTACCATGGAAAGGATCATACAATCATCCATCATTGTTGTCTTCTGTGGACGTCCAGGCCTTTTTGTGTTGCAGAACTCACCAGTGTGTTCTTTATTTTCTCAGAAGGTACCAAACTGTTGATTTGGCCACTCCTAATGTTCCTGCTACCTTTCTGATGGATATATTTTTTTGCAGCCTAAGGATGGCTTGTTTCACTTGCATTGAGAGCTCCTTTGACCGCATGTTGTGGGTTCACAGCAACAGCTTCGAAATGCAAATGCCACATCTGGAATTAACTCCAGACCTGCTTAATTGATGAAGAAATAATGAAGGAATTGCCCACACCTGTCCATGAAACAGCTTTTGAGTAAATTGTCCAATTACTTTTGGTCCCCAGAAAAAGAGGGGGCTATATATTAAAGAGCTGCAATTCCTAAACCCTTCCTCCAATTTGGATGTGAATACCCTCAAATTAAAGCTAAGAGACTTTAAGCCCATATTCATTATTTAACTGTAACTTGAATATATTTTGGTAAACAGACAAAATAACAACTTGTGTCAGTGTCCAATTATTTCTGGACCTAACTGTATGTTGAAAGATGTTGACTATTGAAAGTATGTTCTCTGCTAATACTGTAGGTCATATCATTTGAATCCTAGCACATTTGTATTATTATGGACCACAAGCATTGCAATGTTGAAGGAGCAACTATTGCTTTGAGCTTTGATAAATGTCCCTCCCCAGCCAATGTGGTAAAGAATGACCTCCTTGTACTCATCATGCTCTGAGTAGGCCTCAGACTGACAGCTTCATATAGACCGACTACGACCTCCCAAACTTCAACCATATGGGCCTCCAAAGCAATTATGTGGAAATATATACCGTTCCATAGCAACTGTGATTATCAGAAGAGTCTTTATAAATTGCCGGCCTTAAGAGTTGAAAATTCCTATAGATATCAGTTTATCTTTCTGGTACTAGGGCATACTTAACATTCATAAGAGGCCAGTGGCCACCCATGAAGATCTTCATTTATAAAATACATTTGGAAAGAATTCAGTCCCACAACCTTATTCAAAAATCTAGTATATTTAATTGTTTAAACATTTTTGCAATTTCACAAAACAAAGACATATCACATTTACATAAGTATTCAGTCCTTTTCACTCAATATTAAATTGTTAAGTCTTATTGTGCTTGATGCTGCAAGCTTGGAAGGTCTTAGGTCCTGAGAGGTCCAGTCTGAGGTCCTGAGAGCTCCGGAGCAGGTTTTCATCAAGGATCTGTCTGTACTTTGTACAGTCCATCTTTACCTCAATCCTCGTTAGTTTCCCTGTCCCTGCCACTGAAAAACATCCCCACAGCATTATGCTGGCCAGGATGAGTGCTGCCTGGTTACCTCCAGATGTGATACCAGGCATTTAGGCCAAAGAGTTCAATCTTTGTTTCATCGACCAGAGAATATTGTTTCTCATGAGAGTCTGAGTGTCTTTTACAGGTAGGTGCCTTTTAATATATTTTGTTCATAATACCAGCCTATATTTGTTTGCCTAATCCAACGAATGGGTAAATAAAGGAAGAATAATGTCAAATACTTATTCTTTAAAAAATATTTTAAAATGTAAAATTTCAAATTGTGTTTTTGTGTGAAATTGGTGTCCATTTCAAATGAACTTTTTTTTGTTGAGAAATGACTGGTGTAATTTGTGTAATCTATAGAAAATTATTCTACGCCTTCCCTATTATTAGAGTTGCATGAAAAGCAATCAAATGACAGTTTAAAAATGTAATATTGTAATATTTGGTTTATATCTATAATTGTTTGTCTTACCAGATCGCCTGGAGGAGTTTATAGTTTACTCATCGTTTTTTTACCACTACATCGCTGACGCCAATGATACCTGACATGAAAACAAATGTAGCTAAACACAATAATGTACTTCAGGGTAGCAACTTGCACTTCTCTAAGGTCAAAGAAGAATCACAGAAGGTGTTGGTCCTAGGGTGGATTCTTCTGACAGTAACTCAGTAGAAGAGATGAGATTTACTGTAAACCTCATGATGTCTGGTGAATGTTACATGCACATATTTTGAAAATTGTTTATCATGGTTTGCGTGGTCCTCCTTCATTCCTCACAATGTTTACTTTATCTAGGTCTCATGAACTATTCACACCCATTTAAGTGCATTCTGGGTTTTGTTTGACCTGACCAATAAATGAATCATTTAACATAGTGTGTAAGTACTAGGTTGTTTTGTTAACATCTGCAGTTTCATGGGGGTCATTAGGTATAAGTCCCTTTGGCAAACTGGTATGGTGTTTTTCCCCGCATAGAAAAAGTTGGCTAACAGTAACAGCACCATTCCTCTGTAGTAGTATGTGGAGAAAATGACTGTAACTGTTCAATTTGACACTTTGATTATTTTGCTAAGACTAAATAATCAGTAATCAGACAGATGATAAAGATGGGACACAAACCAGGAAAGAAAATCAATTATATTCTGTTTTCATAAAAATATATCATAAACTGCTGCAGTTTTTGGTATATTTAAAAAAAGAATCCATCACAGAGAGTAGCAATGAAACTGGGAGTATCAGATAGGGATGGGAAGATGCTCTGTGGTATTTAAACGCACCAGACTCCAGATTCTCTTCTCACAAATTGTGGAGCATACATAACAAACAAGTGAACTGTCAAGGAGCAATACATGGAATGCCTCCCCCTTTTTACTCTACTTCCTTCCTTGTGGAAGTACACAGAGGTTTGACCTTCTGAAAATGGCATGTTGGGGAATGAGCCAGGGGAACTGTTCTCCTTTCAACAAAGAATTGTCTAACATGACCATGGTGGGAGGTAAAATGACCCTCTACAGCATGCATTAGCATAGAACCATCCCAAAATGTTGCCTACGTTGTCCTCTTAAAGACAAATGGAAATATAGACTATATATATACCTTCTATACAGTACTGTGCAAAAGTGTTCATTGGCTTGTAAAAACTCTACATATATCAATTAGACTAAAAACAAATAAACATCAATACAATAAAACAATTTCTTGTCCAAAAGGTAATTGACATCTTGTGTGATGACTACAAGCAATTTCATGACAACATTTCAAGTGGAAGACCAGAAAGCTGCATCTGATGAACAGTTTTTAAAGGTCCCTTCCTTCCTTATTTGCCTGACCATATTTGCCTGATTGGCAAAAACTTTACATCTCAACAAAATATTGACCCCAAATACTCTCCCAGTATTAGTTTGGCCACCTCAAAGTCCTGACCTCAATATAATCAAAGCTGCGTGGAAGCATTTGGAGAGGGAAAATAATAAAAATCCACCAAAGTCAAAAGATTTATGGCCAACCCGGCAAGACGATTAGAAGAATTTACCACAGAAATTGCGAATTGCTTCAGTTTTGCATTCCAAGGGAGGCCACACAAAATGCTGACTTAGTACGGTAGTTTTTAGTAAAATGTATGTATTGTAATGTATTATTTTTTCTTCATATCTACTTCAAAGTTGCAAATTGTTTTACAAACAAATAAACAAAGACTTAGCATAGATCAAGTGGTTTCAAAAACATCTTAATCAAAGACTTCTGGAGTGTACTGTATATACAGTGCATTTGGTAAGTATTCAGAGCCCTTCGAAAATGTATTAGATTTCTTTTTTTTTTCTTTAACCTACAGACAAAACCCCAACAACAAGTAGGACCCAATGACAATGAACATTGAAAACATTCTAGCTGACATTTGTACTGGAAATGAAAACATTTCTAATGATTAAAAGAAATACTGATGGAACTAGCCAAGCTACAAAACAAGCTAAGAGGAAGGAATCTACACGACTGTTCAAACGTTTAGGGCCACTTACAAATTTCCATTACATTTTTTGTCCTTTAAAATAACATCAAATTGATCAGAAACACAGTGTAGACATTTTTAATGTTGTAAATGACTACTGTAGCTGGCCAGCATCCCAGAGACACCTCTATACTGTTGACACTGAGACTGGTGTTTTGTGAGTACTATTTAATGAAGCTGCCAGGTGAGGATCTGTGAGTCTTCTGTTTCTCAAACTAGACACTCAAACTTCTCCTCTTGCTCAGTTGTGCACTGGGGCCTGCCACCTGTCTTTCTATTCTGGCTAGAGACAGTTTGCGCTGTTCTGTGAAAGGAGTACTACACATCGTTGTACAAGATCTTCCGTTTCTTGGCAGTTTCTCACATGGAAAAGCCTTCATTTCTCAGAATAAGAATAGACTGATGAGTTCCAGAAGAAAGTTCTTTGTTTCTGGCCATTTTGAGCCTGTAATCTAACCCACAAATGCTGATGATACTGAACTAGTCTAAAGGACAGTTTTAGTGCTTATTTAATCAGCACAACAGATTTCAGCAGTGCTAACATAATCACAAAAGGGTTTTCTAATGATCAGTTAGCCTTTGAATGAATGTGCTTTTCTTTCAAAGACAAGGAAAATATCTAAATGACCCCAAACTTTTGAACGGTCGTGTAAGTGCCTGGTCTTCCATCCCTGGCCCACTTTATACTCCTAATTCAGGTAGATGGAGGTGCGCTTGGCTCCTTTTCCTCCTGGATATGGTGTGGTCATTCCCACACTTGAAAAATCCCTTGGGGAAGGGACCAAATTCCATTTGGGAGGGGTCAAGCACAAGGTTTGATATTCAGCCTGTGTAGAACTAATTGAGACCCGCTTTGTGTTGTTACTTTAATGGGAATAATGATTTGTTGTTAATTGTTAAATATGATTGACCATGACTAATATTTAAAGATGTTCTGCAAATTCCAGGGGGGTGACAAGTGGTGACCTTTATGTTACCAACATTTTGTCTGTGAAATTAAGGCCGCATATTTATTTAGATCTATGCACCGAAATGTGTATCAAGGTCTGAATTCCGTTATCACTTTCTGTTAGTACTGCTTTCCTAAAAAAATATTTCAATTTATTATGTTTAGGATACTGTGGGAGAACAAAACAAAATTAACAAAATATGATAGTGTATTATATAAACTGTCTCACTTGAAGATACTTCATATTAATGCTACCTAAAAAGGCTTGGTTAGGAATAAATAGCAGAGTAAATATGATTTTTTTTTTTACAATACTCTAAACTCAAATAAAATGGAAATACTACACATTTTCCTAGAATGGCTAATATTTTCCCTTCCTATGCAGTGCCCTCTGCTGAAGGAAAATTAAATTACATTTTGCAGAAACATAGATTAAAGGTACACTCCCATTACATGATCACCCCATTGGAAGTACCAAGCTCCTTCAAAAACACTCTGTTCTTATAAGGTGATCTCACCTTATCTAAAAGTGAACTCACCTTGTCTCAGACAGATCACCACCAATCACAATCCCAATCAAAATGAGGTTTGTGTGAGCAGCAGGTTGTTTGGGGAAAGTGATGCACTGCTCGCTATTTTAATAGGCTAGAAATAGTTGTCACTCTAATTCATTCTGAAGGACAATGTATACAATACAGATTAAAAAATTCAAGTAATGTGAACAATTAGTTTTTATAACATTTTATAGTAGGCCATATAAAGATAAAATTATATAATTAATACTGCAAATGTGAGTACACCTAGCTAAAAGCTGACATTATATCAAAATTACAGTATCTCTATATTAAAAACCATTTCCAAAATGCTTCAAAAAATGGCACATGGACTATAATTTGGTGTTATACATGTACATATTAAAACCAGCTGTGCACCATTTTCTAAGTCATGCCATGTTGGGTTGGTTACAATTCCAACTTCATTCTACAGAACAGGCAGAACAAATATTATAGCAAATAATATGGTGGAAATGTACTAAGAGAATAACTTTTATTTATTAATAATCATTATTTTGCAGAAATGTACAAGAAAGTCATTGTGCTTATGATTTATATTTTTTATGTCTTATAAGCACTTAATAGAGGTGTATGGGGGAGATTTGTGCTCTACAGAACACTGTAAGCAACTAATGCCACCAATTCAAAATCCAAAATGGCTAAAAGACTCAGAAGAAGTTGCATTCAGAAAGTGGAGATAAGTCACAGTTAAGACACATTGAAAACAGAGTGAACTGGGCTGCCTGCCTAACACTGGACATCTTGCTTATCTCCCACTGTTGACAAATCCCTCGTGTTTCATCTGTTTGGTGCTTGAAATACCCAAAACACTCAACTCTGTTTTGTCTTGCTTTGTCTTTAATTTCCCCATATTTTTATTTTATTTCTCCCATTACAAAAACCACCAAAAACCTATCTTTTACCTTATCTTATCTCAAACCCCACCACCTCAGTTAAATAGTTTATTATTGATAATGCAAGAATGTCTTTGAACAGTTATAAAGGTTGAGTATAAATAGGGTTAAATTAATAATTGAAAAGGCTTTGGAGGAGTATGGATGTTATACTGTGATAGCATTACTATTTTGTCCGGAGTGATAGCAATTATAGAAAAGTTATTTATTTCAATGTGCAAGTCAATTAAGAATGAATTCTTATTTACAAGCATGACCTGGAAGGAGGCAAAAGGTCTGATGGATATGAAACATAGGCCAGTTCTCTGACCTGTTTGTGAGCCTCTAGGACAATCCGAGATTAATAATGGTTAGCTTCTAGGTTCTCTCTCAATCTCAGAAAAACCTGGAAAAGCAGAGGGCAAATCTAGGCTAATCAGTTTAAAATTGGATTCAATCCCTCCAGCACGATTAGCCCAGAGCTGTGTCGCACACATAGTTGACATAGTTTAGTATTTGAGGATCCTCATTAGCTATTGCACATGCAGCAGCTACACATCACATAAAACATCCACATGACAGAACCAGTCCAGCAGAATGAAAGACAAGACAATGTACTATTAATTCACACAAATGAATTTAATCACATAAAATGTAAATACATTGTACAGTGCCTTTGCAAATTAGTCAGATCCCTTCTCTTTCTCTACTTTTTGTTGTGTATTATGGGTAATTTATAGCTGATTAAAACAACGTTTTGCCATCAATCTACACACAATATGTCATAATGACAAGCCGAGTCTGAGGTCCTATGGAGCGCTCTGGATCAGGTTGTCTTCAAGTACCTCTCTGTATTTTGCTCCATTTTGATTCTTCCTGTTGCAAGCTAGAATATACAGCTCTGGAAAAAATTAAGAGACCACTCCTAATTTTTCTTAAATCAGCATCTCTACATGTATGGTAGCCATTCCATTCCAGTGTCTGTTAAATTCCAACACATGCACACCTCATTTTACTTAATGAGGTACTGATTAGGGGATTACCTGAACCAAATCTAATTTAA